>JAKSZT010054583.1:6351822-6402760 GCA_026826555.1 Tolypeutes matacus
ACATCTAAGTGCCTATCACCCCACTCAGTGGGGTTCCTGAGAGCTCCGGAGACACCCTGGTCTTATATAAGGGGGGATAGCCCCAGAGACTGATGCCTTATCAGTGGGTTCTATTTTGTAATCTGTGCTCCTGAGAGTGACAGAATTAGACTCAAATAAGTCCTCCCTGCACATGGTTCACCAGTCCCTTCTATTCAAACCTACATGTGATGCTGGAGTTTCTTAGGTATACTTCCAGAGACTGGAGCCTCCCACCTACCTATGTGCCAGGTGTGCATGAAATCTAGGTGGAGCTGCAACTCCTACCCTACAGCTCAATGGACTCATCCAAGTCACCTGGTGAGGAGACAACGATGGGAAATGGCCATCCCAGGGAATGGAGAGGGCCTGCATCTGCAGGCAGGATCATCCCACCCACCATATCCATGGGATATAAGCCCTCTCTCACTTGGAGTTGGAGTGGACATCACCATCCCAGTCGCCTCTGGATTGGGGGAAGAACTATGGACTAGAGTGGACTTGATGGTATTCTCTTGCTCACATATGGTGATTCTTGCAATGCAAGAAATTATAACAATGAGGTGGAAAAAAAAAAAAATCTTACTGTATGCTCAATGGCTCTCAGATTTAAGGTACGAACTCTTTAACAAGGGCTTATGAGGAAACTTCTTACCTCCCCAGTCTCGTGTACCTTGCTCAAACCTGTTTCCAGCAACTTGCTTTCTATTCTTTGGAAATCTGCAGACAGTGTTTCTTCTGTGTAAAATTTTGTTTGCTTCGTTCTCCAGAACCTTTGGATGACATCCTTGGAATATAGCTTAAGCATAGCTTTCTCCCGGAAGCCTTCCTTGACTCCCTGGTTCATGTTCAATGTCCTAAGTATTCTCTGTGCACCCTGATATTCCCCCATTGTAGCACTTATGATGCCACACTGTAATTGCGTACTGCCTTAGCTGTGGACTTCATGAGGGTAGGAGCTTATCTACCATGTTCATCATTGCAACCTCAGTATCTAGCACAATGCTTGGCATCAAGTAGATGCCCAATAAATATTTGTTGAGTGAATGAAAATAATGACTTGGATTCAGATATTATCACTGATTATTAATTAATATTAATGGCTAATGTTATTGAGCATGCTCAGTATTTTATATTATCTCCTTTACCTTTAAAACAACCTATTAAAAGTTGGCATTATTATCTTCATTTTACAAGGCAACCTAACCAAAAAAAATCTATTCCCTTAATCCCTACCATATAAATGATGACTTTTCTGTTTTTCTTACCCTAATAGAGACTTCACAACAAGTGGTAGGTATGTAACTGGAGAGGATGCTGTAACCATCGGAGTGGTCCTGAGCTGAGCCATAGTACAAAGCCAAATCCTATTAGCTGGACCTGAACCAAAGCTCAAGCCTGAGCTATCTTCCTCAATTTGGTTGGCTATATCTCAGAAAGCTTTTCTGAGAGTAAGCTTCCTAGAAGGTGCTGACCCAATGCTCAAGCAGTGGGCTTCCATGTAACGAAAGGGACATTGATTGATGGTGTCCACAGAGAGAGGGAAGCCACTGCCCTGCGAGCCCAGGTTGGATCATGCTCTGGCAGAAAGCATTTTCATTCTCTTTGTGATCACTAATCCATTAGGAGCGTGGCATTGTTTTTTCATAATATTTCAGGAGCTACCGCACCTGAATTGTGATCCTTGGATTTACATTATCCCTGTAGCTTGGTGGAAATTCTGATAGACTATTGTTTCAGAGCTATTTGGCAATCCATTGTTCAGTGATTTGATGTGACGTTAGGAATTTTTATTATGCCATTTTGGCCCATACCTGTCATCTTTATAGTGGGCTGTAGAGTTAAGTAGAGTGTCTTCCTCTTGCAATACTCCAGGCAGTTGCCAGATATCATCTCGCTTATTCTTTACTGCATCTGTCTTCAGTAAGTGAGTGGTAATTGTTTGCTCTTTCATACAGAGAACAATGGAGGACAGAGAGGTTAATTGGTTTACCTTAGTGAAACATCCAGGTTAGAGCAGCTCAGCACCATAGGATTATGTTTTCTAAGTCCGACTGTCCATCATAATGGGGAAAAAATGCATGCCTTATATTTAATTAATTAATTTATTTATTTATCCCCCCCCCATTGCGGCCTGTCCTTGCTGTCTGCTCTCTGTGTCTATTCACTGCGCATTTCCTCTCTGTCTGCTTGTCTCCCTTTCTTGCATCATCTTGCTGCGCCAGCTCTCCACAAGTGTGGGCATCAGCCCTCTGTGGGTGCGGGTCAGCTTGCCCTTACCAGGAGGCCCTGGGAACCAGACCTAGGGCCTCCCATATGGTAGACGGGAGCCCAACCACTTGAGCCACATCTGCTTCCCCATGCCTTATATTTAAGGATCCACAGTGCTTTCATGTACATGTGTGCATTTATTCATTCATTTACCAATGATTTATGGAGAGTTTTCTATGTGCTAGTCAAGGAATTGATCTTCTAGTAGGGAAGGGGGAACAAACAAAAAACAGGTAAACATATACAAGAGTTTTTCATTTGAAATAGTGAATTCCATGGGTAAAAATAAAACTATTGTTTTTAAAATGTTTTTTAAATTTTAGTGGAATAGCTAGGCTATTCCATTAGCCTCCTATTAATTTCCTGATTTCAGCCAATCTCTACCCTCTCCAGTCCACATTCACCCTGCCTCTAGGCTTAGTTCTCATCCTAAACCTAGAGGTTACATTATCCCTTCTCCAATATCATAATACAGTTATCCCATTCACATCGCGGGGGTTAGGGGTGCGGTGTGCCCATGATCTGGAAAATCCATGCAAAATTCTTTGGTCCTCCCTTGTACATAGGGCAGTTTCCTCAGCATTGAATGTCTGTTCCAGTTTGTAGTCTTTCTCTCCAACCATTTTCTTCAGGGTTTCAGGAAACTCCCTAGGTGCTTCTTGATCAGCAGATACTGCCTTCTTGTTACTTTTACATAGTGTAGGCTAAACCTTTAAAAAACATTTTCAAACCAGCCTTTGCTGGCCTGAAAATCTGTAGGGGTAGATGCTTCACCTTCATTTTCTTTTAGGGAATAATATAAGGATTTAGCCTTTTCTCCTAAGATGCCAGAGTTTACCGGAATGCTTTTTTTTTTTTTTTTTTTTTTTTTTAATAACAATCCTGCACCCAAAGGAATGTTGCACTTTCTACGTGTGAGAGACGCAGATTTCAAGGTTTCTGCAAGTGCTGGGCAATTGTTGGTGTAGCTGCAGCAATGGCTTGCAGATTTCCTTTTTTCTTGCTACGCCTTCCCATTGACTCTTTTTTTTTTTTGAAACAATTTATTGAAGTATATCATTCATAAATGAACATACATAAACTATAAGTGTTCAGTAAACACTGTGAAGTTACAAAACAAACATGCATAACATCATACAGGGCTCCCACACGTCACCCCACCACAAATACTTTGCATTGTTCTGAAACAGTTGTTAACAAATTATGAAAGAGCATCATCAAAGTATTACTACTAACTATAGTCCATATCTTCCTCTTCTCTCTATATATATATTTTGAGGATTTACATGCTTGCATCCCCAGACCTAGTTTTTCTCCCTAGGTCTGGTTTTTAGAATGCTGGTGATAAACTAAGCCTGATTTATTATATGACCATCCTGTATGGGAAATGACTGTAACTCTAGGTATCTTTGGTCGACATTAAGACATATAGCAGGGGGACAGATGTGGCTCAAATGGTTGGGCGTCTGTTTCCCATCGACTCTTTAAGGTTGTAATGGTGGCCAACCGCAGCAGCTGTTTTGCGTGAAGGAAGCATGTCTAACAATTCAACTTTTTCCTTCAAGTTCATCACTTTCCTCTGTTTCTTGGGAGCACTTTCCTAACCACTAGGAACACTATTCTTGGGACCCATGATTTTAATAAAGTTTATGGCGTTTAAATGACACAAGATATGAGAAACTCGAGATGCAAAGATCACTGTGAGATCACAGGGAGATGTCCCGTGAGAGATTGCCGAAAGCGTGCATCCCCCAAACTGAGTAGAACTGCAGTTCTTTTTCTACAAATTTAATTTTAAGAAAAAAAAAAGTGTGTAGCTATTCATTTATGTTATTAAACAATGAACTACATACTGTTCAGGTAATATTATACATAACAGCACACACGTTTTATGCATTTATGAGTTACTAAACTTCTTAAGAAATTTACATTTCCAGGCTTTGTGTGTCATCTGCTGGCTTTCGTGTTCTTTTTGTAAACTTTTTACTTTTTACTTATTTTAACTTAAAAAAAGAAGTTGTGTATATTTATAGCATTAAAAGCTAAAATATGTTAATATTATACAATACTATACATATATCTTATGCATTTCTGAGTTTCTAAACTTTTTTTGTGTCATCTGCTGTTGTCCATGGCTTCTGCAAAACTCCTCCAAAATTCCCATTTAATTTCTTTTGCTGGTTTGCGATATATTGAAATCACGGGCAATGGGGAAAGTCCAGATGTGGAAGGGATAACTGTACATAATTACCTGATAGAGAGTGCCTGGGGTAGAGAAAGAAAGGAACACCAAAAAGCTACCACATGAAATGGTATCATTTGAGCTGACAACAGAAGCATGAAAAAGAGCCAGCCACGAGAAATCCAAGGGAGAGCACACCAGGCGGAACGAATAGCAAATGCTAAGGTACTGACTGGCATGTCCAAGAACTAGGAGAGCCCCAAGTCTTTATAGACCATGGTTCAGAAGGATGCCTTAGGTGGTTTTAAGTAGAGGAATGACGAGAGATCTCATCTATATTATAACAAGATCTCTCTGGCTGCCCTATAGAGGTGGGTGGAGAAGGCAAAGAATGAAACAGTGAGAAGAGAAGAGATGATCACAGTGGTCCAAAGGAGAGAAATTTTTTTTAGTGCTTCCTGTGTCAGACACCATAAGTGCTTCGCATACAAGTTTCTTATTTAACCCTCATAAGACTATAACTTAATTACTATCCTCATTTTTCAAATGAACAAACTTGAGGCTCAGATGTTTAAAGATCTTATCCAAGGCCATTCAACCTAAATGGCAGAACTAGGATTTAATTTCAAAGTCTGTGTTCTTAAATGCTCCTTTCTAGCACCGGAAGAGCTTCATGGCTTGCTGGGATGTTCCCCAGGTATGTCTGACACTTGCAACATGTCATATCCAAAACCAAACTCCTCCCCTAAATCACCATCTCCTCTTGGTCCTCACTTCTATTAATGGCATCACTATCATCTCAATAATCTAGTCCAAATTTTATTGTCTTCCAAAAGACTGTCCTTTCTTTCATTAACCTGCATCAAGTTTGTTGCATCATATTATCCATTTAAATTCTGGTTTAAGTTGGTTCAGGCCAGTTCAACTATTCCACTAGTCTCCTATTAGTTTCCTGATTTCATGCAATCTCTACCTTCTCCGGGCCACACACATCCTGCCTTTAGGTTTAGTTCTCCTCCTAAACCCAGATTATATCATCCTTTCTCCAAAAATCATTCTGTGGTCTTCCTTTGCCTACAGAATGAAGTTCATTCTCCTGAGCATGACAATCAATTTGCCAGTGTTGGGAAGATGTTTTATTGCTCAGAAGATTGCTTGTTATTGTAGCATTGGGCTTATTTGTTTTGCAGCTGATAACTCTTACCACATATTACCAGAAGAATGTTAGGAACACACAGTCCAGCCAGTTTCTGAATGAACTGTTTAGAGGTCCAACATGAACTGTGCTCACCAATAAATGAGATACAATATTCAAGGGCCACCAAGGTGTTTCCATAGCCTCCTGTTAGAGTTTATTGACCCACTGCTCTGGATGGAATGGAAGGTGTACACAAGGCAAGGTATGAGCTCTGAGGCAGATAAAGTCCAAAGTAGCCACACACCTTCTTAACCTTTTTTTCTTTCTTTCTACCTCTTAACCTTTTAATGGATTTCTAGAGGAAAAGGGGGCAAATTCTTATTGCTAAGAATCATTTAATTTAAAAAGTAAATGAATATTTCTGGAAAGAAGGAAATGTCCATTCAGTGTGAGATTTATTTACTTATTCATTTTAAAGTCAAACAACCCAATTTATTTATTTGTTTATTTATTTTTATTTTTTATTTCTCTGAGGTACTGGGCCAGGGACTGAACCCAGGACCTCATATGTGGGGAGCCAGCGTTCAACCACTGAGCCACATCGGCAATCCTGAGTTGGTTTTTTCATTTGTTTGCTTGTTGTTGTTGTTGTTTTTAGGAGGTACCAGGGATCGAACCCGGGACCTCATACATGGTAGGCGGGAGCTCAGCCACTTGAGCTATATCTGCTCCCCTGAGATTTATCTTAACCTTATATACTCAGGGCTGTTTAGGGGCAACAGGTCCTTGTGAGGTGAAGCACTGAATAAGTAGAGGGCTAAGAAACAGGAGAACTGTGTGGTTATTTTCTGAGTAGAATTTGCAGACCTCTAATTCACTGATTTAAATTTGGCTGTCAGCACCAAGCCAGTGTCCTCTGTTTAAGCACTTAGAGCCACAACGCAAATACATTCCAAAACATTTTCTGGTCTAGCCCTACTAAGGATTCCTCAAATTTATGGTAGTTGTTTTCAGAGAGGTTCTTTGGTCTACTAGATAATCAGAAAGAAAATTAAAAAAAAAAATAATTTTGTTCTCTTCTCTTTTTATTGAAGAAAAATATGATTTTTGTGACTGCCACCAATGATGCTAAAGAAGACAAATGAAATTAATTTCTGCCAATTTTAAGATCCATGCTACCAATTTTTCCATGTTTTATTTTGTAAATGATAAGAATAGTTTTTAAGGATAAGGTAGAATAGCTCCATATTTTCCATATTCAATTTGAAAGTGGGGAATGCTTTTTAATGCCTGTACAATAAATGAGTTGTGATTTTCTACAATATATATACATACATATATGTGTGTATATATATATATATATATATATATATATATACATATATATATATTTATCTGAGAAGTTGTGAGTTAACAAAACAATCATGCATACCATATAGGATTCCCATACTTTCTGCAATATTTTAAGCATTATATATATATATTTAGTTGACAATATTGTGTCATACAAACAACATTATAACAAGAACAGAAATCAAGCAAGAAAAAAAATGAAAGAAAAAAATCATCTCAAATCTTAGCATTCTAAAAACTTGTTGTTTGTTTTCCTTTTTTTTTTTTTTTTTTTTAGGTACCAGGATGGGGATTGAACCCTGGGCCTCATATGTGGGAAGCTGGCTCTCAACCACTGAGCCACATCAGCTCCCCTAAGTTGGTTTTTACATTTATTTGCTTGTTGTTTTTTGTTTTTGTTTTTAGGAGGCACTGGGGACTGAACCCGGGACCTCTTATGTGGGATTGAGCCACATCTGCTCCCCAAAACCTGTTGTTTTAATGTCTTTTTCTAGTTACTGTCAATATGTTA
This sequence comes from Tolypeutes matacus, assembly GCA_026826555.1. Taxonomy (NCBI): domain Eukaryota; kingdom Metazoa; phylum Chordata; class Mammalia; order Cingulata; family Chlamyphoridae; genus Tolypeutes; species Tolypeutes matacus. The sequence goes on from JAKSZT010054583.1 coordinate 6,359,296, forward strand.
TCAAATTTTTGATATAGTTACAGTCTTAGCATAGAGATGACTTTACAATCAGTTTTTTGCTTTTAGTGTTACATAAGCCTTTTTTCCCAGCCACTTTGCGTCTTTAAACTCTAATGTGCTTTTATAATAGAATTGCTAGGCAATAATGGATTGATTCAAAAAGGTTCACCAAGAGTTCTGGAAGTGAAAGGTTTTCATTGCTGCTCTCAACATTTCCATATCACGGTTAATCTTAGTTTTACTGTTTCAACTAAGACAACAGTCTGCCAGTGGCCAAACAGCTTCCAAGAGAAACAATGTGGGGACACATCACCTTCTGTGAGTGCTAAGACTTCAGTTCCCCTCACTTCTTCTTGACACAATACAAAGCTCCTTAGATTTTCCCCCAAGGCATTCAACCTACTCCGTTTCAGGACGAGCAAAAGGGAGGCACCTAAGGGTTTGCGGTGGTTTGCTGCCTTTTCTAGGTATTCCAGAAAAGAAATTCCATTGATAACATTAGTATAAATTCAAGCAATAATCTGGAACTTCATGTTCAGTCACAGTCATTCCAAAGTTTCCAGGGAGGGACAGGACATTTTGTTATTAGAAGCAAAGAGTGGTGTTAATCAAAGGACTCACGTGCTGGAAAAAAGACATCTATGAGGAGCTACAGGGATCTTTCGTCTCATTATTTCCTCATTTTTGTCAATTATTGTGTTTGCCCATTACCAGACTTCAAAATAATTTTGCAGAAAGCATTCCCTAGAATAAAAGGTGAGCGGACTCAGTGGTCCTCCTTGGAAGAGACCTGGAGGCAATAATGATGGGGGAAGGGAGCCCAAGAACGATGTGGCCTGCCTCACAAGCCGTGTACATCACCATCCATGACATGTATATACAACCCAGAAAATTAAAATGGGCTAAAGGGAGCAAGGGAGATGGCTGTCTCTCAGTGTTTCTCACTGGGCACGTTAAATGACCTTCTAGAGCTTCTATTCTGTATGTTCCACTTAGTAGACCAATGCATTCTGGGATTTGATGAGCTCATATCCGTATGCCTTATCATTGTTGTTATCATCATCTTCATCAGTTTCAACCATAGGTTATCAGATGTCTTTGGTCAATGAGGCCTGAACGAATATGAATTTTATCTCAGATGCATCTGGTTTCTCAAAAATAAATATTCCTAATAACAATTTACTAACCTTCATCAATGAAATGACACACTGCTAATCTGGCACCAACTAAAGCAAGGATGAAAGGCTAAATCCTGAGTTGCTGCATATAGGAACAAGCTACATATACTTACTTATATATTCTGACTGCAGCTTGGCTGCCGCTGGTAGCTCATTCATTCAACAAAGACAGGTTGAGTGTCTACTCTGTGCTAGGCATTGTGCAAGGATCTGGGCTATATGCATGAGCAAAGCAGCCAAACCCTGCTCTCAAGGAGTCTTCATCCGGGTAAGCAAGCTGGTTGTAACCTAAAAATATTGTGAATATATGCAAGATTACATCTGTGATAGGTACAGAGAAGGAAAGTGCAAAGGGGCTGAGAATGCAGATAGAGGCGACCTGGTCAGAGAAGGCTTCTTCAGGAAGTGATGCTGGAAACAAGGTTGGAAAAAAGAATAACAAAAATAACTGACATTTACTAAGGGGCTGTTATGTGCCAAGCCTAGTTTTTACTTCTTTATAGGAAGAATCTCTGTGAGGTATAGATTCATATTAACATAAAGTCAAGAAAACTTAGATTTAGAGACAGTAAGTAACATGCTCAGGGTCACCCAGCTGGTGAGTAGAGGAATGGGGATTGGAACTAGGTTAGGTTCCAAAGCCTGGGGCCCTAATCACTCTGCCATTCTGCCTCCCATCCCACCTAAGGCTGGAATTAACCAGGAAGAGAGAATGGCAGGCAGGGGGTACAGGGCTGGTGGAACAGCATGTGCAGAGCCCAGAGGTGGAAGAGAACTGGATGTACGCGAGGATGTGAAGGCAGGGATGGCTGGGGTGTGGGTGGCAGGGGAGAAGAGTCTGGGGTGAGGCTGGGAGGTGGGCAGTGCCGAGCCACGTAGGGCCTGGGGAGTCATGTCAGCCTCCACCCCTGTACAAGAGGAAGCTTCTGAAGGTTTCTAAGCCGGGATGGCTGACATGATCAGTTGGGTTTTGAAAAGGTCACTCTAGCTATTGTATGTAGAGATAAGAAGGGGACAAAGGATAATTTTGTGATATAAATGGAAACCCCTTTGTGTGGGAGGGTGAGGGACATGGAGGTGTTAGGGATAAGTCCTTATTCTCTGACTTTGACAATTCATTGGATAATGGTACCACTTATTGAGAAGGGAGTGGTGCCTTTCCGACATCCAGGTGGAGTTGTCTAGCAGATAGTTTTATATATAGATCATGAGCTCAGGAAGCATTTAGACCAGGAGATAGAAATTTGTGAGTCATCCCAGGAGCCGTGGTAATTGTGCCCATAGGCGTGGGTGAGACATCAAGGAGAGAGTCTTTGTGTTTTTCACCAGCTGCTCCCATGATTTTTTTCTTTCCAAATAGCCTCTAAGGCAGGGGTTCTTAACCAGGGGTCTGTGAGCTCGAAGTGAAAAAAATCAACTTATCTTTGTTTTCTCTGACCTCTAACGGAAATCTAGCATTTCCTTCACTTATTAATGTATGCAATAAATAAATTACAGTTGTATTCACTTCACCTGATTGGCAAAGGGGTCATAGAACAAAAAAGGTTAAGAACTCCTGCTCTAAGGAGTGTGTCTTCCCCTTTTTATGTTAATCCCGCTATCTGCAAACCTGATTCCTTTATCTCCTTCCCTATCAATCTTTCCTTCTTTTATTTGAATATGCATTTGATCTGCTCCACCAAACTTCCTCCACTCACCTTCCCTGCTGTCCAGGAAGCTATTATTGTCCTGAGGGCTTTTTCTACTCACAACCCAACTAAAGTTTCTTTTCCAAGCACCAGATCCAGTGGCCTCATCTCATCTTGGTCTTCACGTCCGCGGCTTCTCCTTAGCTTCTGCTGATGCATCCGTAAAGACGTTCCTTCTCTGGGGCCCTTGGGGCTGCACCACAGCTCTTCTCATTTCTCCTGTCTTCTTCACTTGCTCCTCCTTCTACTCCTACTCTATAAATGCAAGTATTCCCTGGGAATGTTTTCTTAGACCTTCTTCTATACCCACACTTGCTCTCGCAGCTCTTTTTCGATCTCATGGCCCCAACAGCATTCCCATGTAGATTGTTCCAAAATGTATCTTTCTTGCCAGCATCTCTGCTCTGAGTTCCAGATTAACTAAAGCAGATCTCAGTGTCCAGTCACTGGCTAAACGCCTCCGCTCTACATCCTGCTCGCATCTCAGCCTCAGCATGGCCCACAGCCAATATTTTCTTTTCCTCTCAAATAAGTCGATACCCTACGTTTTCTATTTCAGTTAATAACGCCTCTGATTTTTTTTTTCATTCTCTTTAAGGCTACCACATTTCAGAGCCCCATCATTTCGTGCAGTAGTCTCCCAACCAGTCCTTGTTCTTCAGTTCTTTCTCTGAATGAATCCAATAGATTTGCTCTAAGTGAATCCTATATACAACCCAGATCATATCACTCCTAAGCCCAAAATCTTTAACGATCCTCTATTGTCACTGAATGGACAATAGGGACCTTTATTAACATGTTCCTGGTGTAGCTACCTACCTTTATCTCCTACTACCACCTGATGCATAACAATGAGCCAACCATGTCTGCCTCTTCTCCAGGCTGTGCAGCCTTTGAAGGCAGAGAGCTGTACCTCAAAATCCTGTATCACCTATACTTCACACCTGGAACATAGCAGGTGCTCTCTAAATTTCTGTCATGTGCATGGAAAAACGACTTGCTAGATTCTACAGGTGTCTTGTGCTTCCCAGTCCTGGCCCTTGCTTAAGGTCCCACCTAGAAGAATTCCTTTTGTTTTAAGAAACAAATATAGGGAAGCAGATGTGGCTCAAGCAATTGGGCTCCCTTCTACCATATAGGAGGTTCAGGGTTTGATTCCCGGGGCCTCCTGATGAAAAGCAAGCTGGCCTGTGTGGAGTGCTGGCCCGCGCAGGAGAGCTGGTGCAGCTAGAGGACGCAACAAAAAGAGACACAGAAGAGAGACCATGGGAGACGCAGCAGACCAGGGAGCTGAGGTGGTGCAAGAGATTGACCACCTCTTTCCATTCCGTAAGGTCCCAGGATCGGTTCCCGGTGCTGCCTAAAAAGAAGACAAGCAGACACAGAAGAATACACAGAGAGCAGACAGTGAATGCAAAACAACGTGGGTGGTGGTAGGGAATAAATAAATAAATGTTTAAAAAACAAAACAAAGCAAAAAAAAAAACCAACTTTCATTGGGGAGTGAATGTAGCTCAGTGGTTGAGCACCTGCTTCCCATGTACGGGGTCCTGGGTTCAATCCCCAGTACCTCCCCCCAAAATAAAAAAGCAATGTAATCATATGTAGACAATAAATAACTGTCTCTGTCATTCAGTTTGGGGATAAATGAAATTAACTCATTATGAAGGTGGAAACATGAATATTGTACCAACACAGCCATGTGTCTTGTGGAGTTAATCTGTTTGATCCTGTAGTTCCCAAGCTGCTGGTTCTGCTGGATTCGTTACCAACCAGTCCAGGGCAGGCACTTCAAATGCATCATGGCCTTGTTTCATAGCACAGTGTCCAGTAAGTCAGTTACATAAAATTCGACTTTGCTCTCAGAATCATGAATTTGTGATTCCAGATTGGCCCACTCTTCAGCTAATTTATGGAGAGGGGTATAATTCCTAAATCTTCCTAAATATCCCTCTGGATATAAAATGTCTAGGTCCTTTTAGGACTGTTGTCTCTAGGACATGAACCCTCCCCTGCTTTTTAAATAAACCAGGCAATGGCCAAAATCTTAGGCTGAAAAACTAGCCCTGATGAAAGTGCTTTGGATAGCTCTCCCAAAGCAGCCACTGAGTTACGGGAAAATCATTCACGGGGAGAAACCACAGGGCAGGGGATGAAGGGTCTAATTCAGTCATCAATAAATCCATTGTTTCTATCTGGGAAATTAATTTTTCTGTGGAGGTCCTTTAAAGGGGCTAAAGCATTCAGAGAACCACTTCAGTTCTGCACCAGGGCGCAGACAGTGACTTGGGCTGGGAGCGGGAAGAAGGCTTTTTGTTCTTGCGCTGGCGCTGAGGCAGGCATTGCTAGCTGCCTGGCCAGGCTTCCCGCCGTGAGGCTGGCAGGACGCAGGTGGTCAGTGTGCGCATGACTGCAGAGTGCAGGTCACACCTAGACCCTGTAGGGTTTCACCTGAGACCTTGAGATCTAAGGGTGAAGCAAGTTAATTTATTCCTTTGCCCCCAGGACATTCATCTGTAAAATGGGTGCAAGAATCCCTGAGATTGCACAAATTTGCTAAGTTGATCAGATCAGAAATGAGAAGAAAAAAAGCTAAAATTGCTATCAAAGCATTTTGTGATGGGAAAAATTTTATAGAGATATAACATGCGCTTATGCTTTCATTTTTCTTTCTTTCTTTTTTTTTTTTTTAAGAGACAATGCCCCTTTTTGTTTACGAAGTGGCCCCCCAAATGAGAGATGTTCAAATGCTCTGAGCCCACAGAGGCAGAGTAAGTGTGAACATTTGAACTTATAGTCTATCCTCTGTGAATTGTGGAGTGGTGGTGAAAAGAAGCCAACACACCCCTGCTCAATTCCACGACGTTCTTCTTGGGTTGAAGTCTTGGCCTGAACACAATAATGCAATGTTTTCAGAGTCGGTTTCAATATGTCTTGAATTGCTTATGAGACATTTTGTTTATTAAATAATTTTCTTAAATCTGCCAGCTTTAAGTGACTCATGAATTCATGCAAACATATGCATAGAATTTAGAATTATAGAATTAGAGAGGAGAGATCATCTAACGCACCCTGCATTTTACAAGAAAGGAAACTGGGTGCCAGAGCGTCTAAAAGTCTTGTTTAAAGCCATGCAGTGTGTCCGTGGGAAAGCTGGGGCTCAAACCCAAACCTCCAATTCCCGATTCAGTGTTCTTTCTTTTGAAACCATTTTCCATGAGTATGCTAATTGCATATTCTATTTCCATGGTCAAGGCAAAATCCTTGGAAGAAAGCAAGAATTACTTTTTTTTTAGTGATTTCAAAATGAGACAAGTTTTATAATTGTAATATATTGTGCTTTTAAGAATGTACAGTCCTCTGTAAAAGTCATAGCTCATAAATTGCTTTCAAATATATTTAACCTTTATACCAATTCAAGTGGAGAAGGTTGTTAGTACCAGATAAGGAATCCGGTGAGAGGAAGTGGTTTGGTCAATGTTACTCAAAAACAAAAACTGGGACTGCAGAAAGACTGGGTTTTCAATTCCATTTTTGGAGTTTTTTTTTATGTAACATCAAAATTGCCACCTAAGTCTTTTTTAGAATGAGTGACTATTAGTCATGGAGATGAGAGTCTCCCCACCTTTACCTTTGTTTGGCTCTGAGCTGAACCTAAGCTTGGTCCCAGTGTGTCCTTAATGCCAAAATCCAAGCCAGTCTGCAGTGGACTGAGCTGCCAATTCATCCATCAAACTTCACTTACTTGAAGAAGGCCTGTCTGAATTATCAATAGTACAAATAAGAGTAGTAATATTACAAATAAGAAAAAAGGTGACATTTATCAAAGACTAATTGTTTCCAGGTTCTGTTCTCGGTGCTTTACAAACTGATTTGATTCCCCCAGAAAGCCTACAAAGCAGAGCACCATTATCATCTTGGTTTTGCAAACAATGAAACCGAGGCACGAGATGCTATGTAATTTGTTCAAGGTCACATAGGTATCAAAGTCTTAGAAGTAAAATTTACACTTTTGTTTTTCCTATTTAAAATGGCTGTTTCATACAATAGCCCTAATTAACTGTTAAATTCTTTGTCTTTGGACAAAGAGCCTCCCATCTTCTGGAGGATTCACTCTAGTTCTAGACATCTAGTGCATCCTCTCGGGGCCTATCTTAGGCATTATGGGCCTAACTTGCCCTATCATACATACCCTATTCTACCCCATTCCATCTCATCTTACCCTATTTCCACAGATAAACAAAGCCGCATATCATTAACATTTTTACTTACAAATAAGCATTAGATGTGCTAACCCTTCAAAACATTTTAGTTTACTTGGGAACAAGGATGTTAAATAACTGCTCCTTTTCTCCACACTCCTCCCTCCCCTTTTACTTCTCGCCCCCCTCCATAGATTCACTTTTTGTTGTTCACCCAGAGTTCCAATTTTGAATCTAGAAGACAGTTATTTTTCCTAGATGATTAAAAAATTTTTTTTATTATGGTTATATATATATATATGTTTTTTCCTCATTTTTAACCACTTTCAAGCATACAATTTAGTGGTGTTAATTACATTCACAATGTCATGCTACCATCACCAGTGTCCATTACCAAAATTTTTTCAACACCCTGAAGAGAAACTGTACTCATTAAACAGTAACTGCTCGTTTTCCCTAACCTTAAAATATTTGCTTTAGCAAAGCCTTTCCTCAAAGTTGATACAAAGTCCTCAAGAGTATGAGGTCCAAAATTCTACAGTTCTTTCCTTTGTCCCAACATGTTTATATAGACAAAACCAAATTAAAATGAACAAGAAGACAACCTGAAATGGGGAGATAAGAAGGTGATGTCACCAAATAAAACATCAAAGCTTTTGCACCAGCATTTGCAGAAGAGATCAGGCTTAGCTTGTGTGATGCAATGAGAGTGTTTTGGGTGCACTGTATTTCAGTTACATCGGCTAGTGCACGGCCATCTTCCTTACCACCCTGGAAGGAAGTGGGAGGTCCCAGAAATTCTCCCTGTCTGTCATGTGAAATGCCTACTGGGGAGTTCAGAGGTATACTTTGGTGCAGAGTGGAACCAAATCATCACAAATTATAAATTACTTGACCGCAAATGAATAATTTTTTTTAAAAGGAGGTACTGGGGATCGAACCCAGGACCTCATACATGGGAAGCAGGCACTCAACCACTTGAGCTACATCTGCTCTCCATTTTTTTTTTTTTTTTAGGATTGAACCTGAGACCTAGTACATGGGAAACAGATACTCAACTAACTGAGCTATACCTGCTCCCCTATTTTCCTTTCTTAATCTGTCTTCGCCCTGTTTTTAAAAACAACTAAAGATGTTGAAATTTGCACCTTTTTATGTGCGAAAGAGTTTTATGAGTTGCATTTAACTACCCTTGAAAAAAAGCCAAATATTAAGGAAAATAGGTTAAGCCATATAGAGTGGATTGATGCTGAAAGATACATAAATATTGTTTACATATGTACTTGATGTTTAAACTGAAAAGGGTTAAACCACTACTGGTGTTGATGATTCTTCCTTATGAATTAAGCACTCAAGTATGTCCACTTCATCATTTCCCTCACACACCTAGCTCATCCTTTATTATGCCTTGTCTCCACTTGCCTGCAGACCGAACTCTATATTTTGTTTCTGACTGTAAATAACCATGATCACTCATCATGAGAGAACATTGGTTAGTGAGATAGTTGTGAGATGTTGAGAAAGTTCTGTTTTGCTCATAAAACCATGCCTGTCTTTTTTACAGTGTAGCTTTTATCTTCTGACAGAGAAACCAGTCACCTATCGACCTTTTCTGCTTAGGGTTTGGATTTGTGGTTGAGGGTTACTATTCCAGGACCTAACTAGTCAGTCACTGAGAGGTGGGCTATGCATGGGCACGTGGGGGTTGGGAGCAGGTGAAGGTTTCTGTCTGTTACTCTAAAATATCTCCCTTAACCCATTTACAGAAGGGAGGGGGAGGGGGAGGCGAACTGTCTCCTAGAGGAGAGAAAGTCTTATCCTTGTACCATATAATTAACGTGTCTTTGTGGCAGGTACACAAAGTTGACACACACCTCAGTACCAATGCTAACATAATTTTCTTCCTTCTTTTCATATGGGGTTTTTGTGAATCAGAACTGGATTCCCTCAGATGGAGATGTGTGTGTATGCTGAATTTGGCACACACCATTTCTTCTCGTGATCAAAGGTCCTGTAAGAGAGGGTCACGATGACCTTAACCTGAGTTCTCCTTCAGTCAATAACCCAGGGGCGAAGGTAATTACTTTATGAATAACCACCTCTTGAATTTTCTGTTCTACTGTATCTACAGTTAGAGGAAAACAAAACTTGCAGTATGTGCATGCTTTCTATCAGGGATGTAGCACAAATGTAAACAAAGTGTCATTTTAAGTCAGTATTGGCTAGGAAAAGGACAGGGTGTTCTTGGTATCATTGTGATACATAAGGCTTAGTAAACTACTAAAAACATAGAACTTGATACACATTATACACAAGTACTGTGAAGCATCACAGGAAAAAACAGGTCTTATATTTTTACAAAATAAAATTCACACATGCTCTGATAGACAAAAAGCTTTGTACTTACATAGATCATGGATGGAGTTTTCTGCCCGGTTTCTTGTGTGTGTGTGTGTGTGGGGGTGTGGGGGTGTGTGTGGGGGGAAGCAGCTTTAAATATTTCACTGGAAAATAAAACAAAATTGCTTCTTTATTGGATTTCCTTCAGATGAAACTGAATAGATAGGTGAATAATGTATATGTCTTATGCTGATTTAAAAAAAAGAAAAAAAAAAAAAAAAGAAAAAAAGAGCCCTGTGATTTGTACAGCTGTGACTGAAAGGAGTCAATTGACACTTGAAGACAAAGAAGATGGAAAATGAAAAAAATAAATGGGTGGAAAATTCCACAACTCAAAATCCCAATCCTCACTCAGGGACAAGATTGTTACTTGAGAAGGCTCTGTTGAATTTTTGGCATTCTCGTGTTATCTCACTTTGAAAAGGGAATGCAAACCATGATTTTCAGCCAGTATCACTGTACTCTGAAGAAAACTCAGTTGGATTTGCTGGGACGTTTTGTTAACACCGATTTCCCTAAACTTAATGCTTCAAAGGCCTTGGGCATTAAGGGTATCTCTCAGTGGAAAGAGTAGCTTGAGATTTGTGAAGTCCCCAGCAAATTTCCTTTCCAAGGGACTCCTACTGCTAATCCAAGACAAAGACCCACTCTTATCTACAAAGTCTTTGATGAGAATTGTGGCCACTTTTACACTTTACTCTTAATCCTATGGAGGACTGTTAGAAGTTCATTTGCTGCAGAAGTCACCAGGATTGTTAATGGGTGGGCTTTGGTAGAGGCTGGATGAGTATTTGGGTGGTGGTGGTGAACATACATTATTCTTGTCCTTCACTGTGTGCTGAACAGTTTCATAGGTAAGTTGGGTGCCACCGATAACATGTGAGAACTGCAAGTTCACACTTACTTTATTATTTATTATATTCTGTTCCCTGGTTAAAAAAAAAAAAAATTGTTTTCCCAGTAAAATCTGATTCTTTTCTAAGGGTCTGAATCATTTTTGAATCAAAACCTAACATACCAAAGGAGACATCTAATACAACTTAGTCTCTTCTTATCTGCATATTTATTAAAAAAGAAATAAAACATTTTTGAGGGATTTGTTTTTAAACTAAAATATTTATTCAAACATCTGGAACTTGGATTTCTTGTGTACGTATCAATAGATAACAGATAGTGAAAGCTATGCATAAACTTTGGTTGTTAGCCAACTTATTTTAACTAATTAGGAATTTTGCATATGATGTGAAAAGGTCAGTTTTAAGGACCCTTTAAAAGATTCTTTAGCACAAGAGTGCAAATAATAACATAAAGAGAAGAAGAATAATTTGATAGAGATTTATATACTTAGACATTTTAGATTTAAAATATTTCTTACTGACTTATCACTGCAGTTTTTGATGCCACTCTAAGTTATAAAGTTGAGTTTGCCTCCATGTTTCCTAATATTGAAAGGATTCTGAGAAAAAGATCATATTCAAAATATGCTTAGTTGTTGCTGAAAGAACCCATTGAACCTCAGCATGGTCTTCTCACTTAGGACTAGATTAAATGTTAGGGATGTTATTTAAAGGACTGCTCCACTGGCCTGAGTTTGGTCTACAGGACCTTTTAGGCCACTTTCTTCTTTTAGGACTGCATTAGGTCCCTCAGCATGGACCTGAGTAGAGCATTAAATGGGGGGATTCCAGGGTATTTGCCATTTTCCCCATGAGGCATTCTATAACTCATGAAATGGGATGCCCTCAACAATGTGGAATGTAGCCCTTGAAGAACTTGAACAAAGAGGGGTAATAATGTAGTTGTATTTGTCCTATCACTGCTGTAACAAATTACCATACACTGGGTGACTTAAAACAACAGAAATCTATTCTCTCACAGTTCTGGAGGCCAGAAGTCTGAAATCAAGGTGGCGGCAGGGCCGTGCGCCCTCTGGAGGCTCTACAGAGAATCCATTCTTTGTCTCTTCCAGCTTCTGGCCAACAGCATTCCTTCACTAGTGGCCACATCACTCCAATCTCTGGCTCCGTGGTCACTTTGCCTCCTTTTCTCGCTGTGTGTTTGATCTCCCTCTGCTTCCCTGCTATGAAGACATTTGTGATGGCATTTAGGGCCCACCCAGATAACCCTCATCTCAAGATTCCTAATTACATCTTTTATATCAATTACATCTGCAAAGACCCTTTTTCCAAATAAGGTAACATTTAAAAGTTTCAGGAACTAGGATTTGATATCTCGGAGTGGCCATTCAACCTACTACGATAGTATTGATAGTTATCGGTAAAATTGCTGAAGTAGCCACCAAAAGAAATGTTATTAAAAAAAAAAAAAAAAGAAAGAAATGTTATTGCGATACCAGGTAATTAATTCCAAGGAATATACCTTAAAAATAGGAAATTTATTAAAATGATCCTGAAGACTTACATAGGATCTAAGAAAGAGTTGAACAGGCAGAACATGGGCAGGGAAGGCACCATGGAGTTCTAGAGACTCTAGGGGCCATGTCAACAGATTTAACTGTAGGGACTCTGGGTCTTTTAGTCCCAGATTCTAAATTCTTGGGAGAGAGAGTCTGATTGGCCTCGTGTGGGTAAGTGTCCACCTAGGATCAAAGAACTACAATGAGAAGAATAGAATCACACAGTTCAGACCAGGCTTCCAGGGGCCTGCATCCGCAATGTGTGTGGAAGGTATGTGACTTCCTATATGTAGTGAGAGGTGCTGAATTTGGAAATTATAGCTTCGAAGTTCTATGCTAAATGTTTTGCACCAATATATATTTTCAGGTAATCAAATGTCAGGTGGTTTCTAATATACTCAATAGTATACTTAGCATAGTTATAGGGAGAAATGCTGTTGCAATACCAGGTAATTAATTTCAAGGAATGTCATCTTTGCTAGCATTGCCCAACCCTCTTGTCAGATGCTTGCCACGAGTTCCTTGGAATAGAAATGTAATGGGAAATAGCCTATAACACATGTTTAGAATAAACCTAAGCCAAAACGCCTTTTGCCACCCAAATCCCAGTCTGCATATGTCCTTCGCTTCATCCATGAGGACTAGATATCCCTTGTTAATTTATTCACCTCCTCCATTGATGTCCTTCTCTGTGCCAGCCTCTGTGTTAATCTTTAGGAACTTGAGAATAAACATAGCACAGATCTGGCTCCCAAAGCATTTATAGTCTAGAAGGCAATTTGGTTCAATGGGTTTGAATTATAGTTGAGAGCAAAGTAGAACACACTATGTGAGTACATTGCAGAGACAACAACATAGTTGTTAGGGTCTGGATAGCAGGGAAGACTTCCTGGAAGAGTAAAAAGGTCAATACAAACTGGAAGGAAAGTGGAGTTGGGAGAGAGGACAGACAGAGGCAATGAAAGAACACTTCACCCAGAGTATGGAAAACCCCAGAGACAATGAGGGTTGATTTTCATTTTGAGAACTGCAATGAGAAAAGTGTGGATAATGGAGAATAAGGTGGGGGAGTGTCATCATGTGAAGCTAGCAGATAAGCAGGGGTCACATAATAAAGGGCAGCTTGGACTTTATTTTGAGGAAAATGTGGTCCTATCAAAGTGTTTTAAACAGGAGTTACATTATCAGATTTTTGAGTTAGAAAAATTGCTGTGGAGACTGGATTAAGGCAGGCGAGACTAGAGGCAGGGCTACTAGGTAGGAGTCTAGCAGGAATCCAGGAGAGACAGTAGTGGGCTAAGCCAGACTAGCTCTTGGGATGATGGAAGTAAGTGGATGAATACAAGAAGTACAGAGGAAATAGAATCAATAGGATGCGTTGATTGATCAGAAATGGGGGTAGTGAATAAAGTGAAGATGGGGATGGAGCTAGGTTCTGACTAAGGCAACCCAGTGGACTGCAGGGCCAGTCACTGAGGTGGGGAAGTGTGGGGTGGAGTAGAGACAGTGAGTTCAGTTTACAGCAGGGTGAGTTCAGAATGCCCATGTGAAAGTTGAGTAGAGGTGTCCAATAGCCATTACAAGTCTGGTGATAGGGAAAGGGAGCTGGGATGGAGATGGATATTTGGGAGTCAATAGAAGTAGGTAAGACTGCTTAGTTGGAGCAAGGGCCACAGGCTGTCCCAAGTGAGTCTGACCTCCAGTCTTTCAGAATTTCATTCAGTTCTCTTGCCCATGTCATGACTAAGTGATTGGCTTCCTGAGTTCTTATGAAATACAATGCTTCTACCACCTAGCCTTAGGGAAAGAAACCACAGATTATTTTTTTCTGCAATGCATCTGTTCTTTTCTAGCTAGTTTTTAAAAAAGATTTATTTACTTCTCTCCCTTCCCCCTCCCATTGTTTGCACTCTCTGTCTGCTCTCTGTGTCTGTTTGTTGTGTACCCTCTGTGTCTGCTCGTGTGTTCTTTTTAGAAGGCACCGGGAAAGGAACCCAGGATCTCCCATGTGGGAGGAAGGCATACAATCGTTTGAACCACCTTCATTCCCTGCTTGTGGTGTCTCTCCTTGTGTTTCCTCATTGTGTCTCCTTGTTGTGTCATCTTATTGCATCACCTTGTTGCATCAGCTCACCATACCAGCCCGTCACATCAGCTCACTGTCTTGCTTGTCTTCATTCGGAGGCACCAGGAACCAAACCTGAGACCTCCCATGTGTTAGGTGGGTGCCCAAATGTTTGAGCCACTCTGCTTCCCTCTAGCTGTTTTCTTATGTTTTTGCTGGATGGGGTGGGCTTCTCTCTTTCTAGTCAGTCTACTAACTGTATGGAGTATTCCTGTGTTATTTTGTTCCCACACTAGAGGACATGCAGAATTATTTTCATTTATAGTTATGTTGTAATAATAGGTTAATTACTTATATTTGTATAAAAAAATGTAGTCTAGGGAAACAGATGTAGCTCAAGCAATTGGGCTCCCATTTACCATATAGGAAGTCTGGGGTTTGAGTCCAAGGGCTTCCTGATGAAAGGCAAGCTGGCCTGCATGGCGAGCTGGCCCATGTGGAGTGCTGGCCCATGCAGGAGTGCTGGTCCATGCAGAGGGCTGGTGCATGGTGCAACAAAAAGAGACACAGAGGAGAGACAATAAGAGACACAGCAAGCCAGAAAGCTAAGGTGGCGCAAGAGATTGAGTGCCTCTCTCCCATTCTGGAAGGTCCCAGGATTGGTTCCTTGTGCTGCCTAAAGAGAAGACAAGCAGACACAGAAGAACACACAGAGAGCAGGCAGTGAGTGCAAAAACAATGAGGCGTGTGGGGAGAAATAAATAAATAAATAAAGTAAGTCTTTTTAAAAAATGTAGCCTAAAAAGTATTTTCAAATATATCAGATCATTTCAATTCTTTCGGGTATATACCTAGAAGTGGGATGGCTGGGTCATATGGTAATTCTATACCTAACTTTCTGAGGAAACACCAAACAGTCTTCCACAGAGATTGCAACATTTTATAACCCCACTGATAATGAATGAGTGTTCCTATTTCTCCACATCCTCTCCAACACTTGTAATTTTCCATTTTTTAATATTAGCCATTCTAGTGGGTATGAAATGGTATTTCATTGGAATTTTGATTTGCATTTCTCTAATAGCTAATGATATTGAGCATATTTTCATGTGCTTTCTGGACATTTGGAAAAAATATCTATTCAAGTCTTTTGCCCATTTTTTAATTGGGTAGTTTGTCTTTTTGTTGGTTGAGTTGAGGAATTTCTTTATATATTCTGTATATATTCTGTATATTTAACCATTTTCAGCTATGTGGTTTCCAAATATTTTCTCCCATTGTGTAGTTTTTTTCCTTCATGATAAAATCCTTTGAGGCACAAAAGTTTTTAATTTTGATGAAGTCCCATTTAACTATTTTTTTTTCTTTTGTTGCTTGTGCTTTGGGTATAAGGTCTAAGAATATATTTGGTGGTTACCTTGTGTAGCAGTTTGGCATTATTTATGAATTCCAAAAATAGATATTGGATTATGCTTATAAACTGATGTGTTCCTCTGGGCATGATTAAATTATGATTAGGGCTTTGATTGGGCTACATCAGTGGAGTGTTGAGTCCCCACCCCTTGGTGGTTGGGGACTCACAGATAAAAGACATGGCAAAGGACAAAGTTGGAGTTCTGATGCTGAGTTTTGAGCTGGAGCCCTGGGAAGTAAGCACACAGAGGAGCTTGGTCGTGAGGAAGGAGAGAAGTCCCCAGAAAAAGAGACGAGCTGTTAGCCTGACAGTTCACAGATAGCCTTGTGGAGAGAGGCAAAGCCTAGAGAGCCTCGTAGTCTACAGCTGACCTTGTGGAAGAAACAGAGGAGCTGAGCCCGGAGAGAGGCAAGCCCCGGGAAGAGAGGAACATAGGAAGCCTGAATTCTGGCAGCCATCGGCAGCCATCTTACTCCAACACATGGCCATAGACTTTGGTGAGGGAAGTAACTTAATGCTTTATGGCCTGGTAACTGTAAGCTTCTACCCCAAATAAATACCTTTTATAAAAACTAACCGATCTCTGGTATTTTGCATCAGCATCACTTTGGCTAATACACCTTGTAAACTTTTCTCTTTAAGTGATTGTTTAAGAATGGTTTAAAATGCTAAAATCATTTTTTGTTGTTTTTTTCTTTAAATACTCTTGAGACATTTTCTGAAATAGTCTGTATAAAGCAGTTTGTAAATAAAATTCTACTGGCTAAATTGGTGTTAAATTTTGAAGAAATTTTTTTTTTTAAGTTTTAAAGGTTTACAAGGTATCTGATAGAGACATAGCAAGAGTTAACTCTTCTCAAAAAGGTAAACTCTGTTTTCAATACTCTTGGATAAATGGATTTGGTCTTTATGGTAAGTGTATGTTTGAGCTGCCAAATTGTTTTCCAAAACATGGTTTCATCATATTGTGTCCCCCACCAGCTAGATATGAAAATTCTAATTACTTCATATCCTTACCAACACTTGCTATTGTCAGTCTTTCTAATTTTACTAATTCTAGTTTACTCATTGTAATGTATTTCATTTTGGTTTGAAAACATGTCCACACAAAGACATGTATTTGAATATTCATAGCATATTTATTCATAATATCTCAAAAGTGATAACAACTGGTAACAAACTGGTGAATGGATAAATGAATTGTGGTGTATACACAGAATAGAATTCTACCAAGCAATAAAAAGAAATGAACTACTGTCACATGCACCATCCTGGATGAACCTCAAAAACTGTGAGAAGCCAGATATGAAATACAATGTACTAGATGATTCTATTTATATGAAGTTATAGAACAGGTAAAACTATAGTGACAGAAAGAAGATCCATTGTTGCAAGGGGCTGGGAGTGAGGGGAAGAGATAACTGCAAAGAGCTACTAGATAACTTGTTGGGGTGGCAGAAATGTTCTATATCAACTTTGTCCAAAAGAAATACCATGTAAGCCACAAAAGCAAGCCACCTGTGTAATGAAAAGTTTTCTAGTTGCCACATTATAAAAGGAAAAGGCAACAGGTGAAATTAATTTTAATAATATGTTATTTAACCTGATATTATTATTTCAACATAAAATAACATAAAAATTATTAATGAGATATTTTACACTATTTTTTCATACCAATTCTTCGAAATCTGCTGTACTATTTACACTTACGGTACATCTCAATTCAGATGAGAGACGTTTCTAGTGAGCAATAGCCACATAATATTCACAGCTCCTGTATTGGACAGTGCAGGTCTCTATCATGATTATGTTAGTAGTTATATGACTGTGTGCATTTGTCAAAGCTTATTGTATACTTAAGATTGGTACATTTTTTTGCATGTAAATTAAAGCTCAATAAAGTTGATTTTTACAAAAGAAAAACGCACAGTCTGAAAAGGTTATTTGGGCTAGACCACATTGGGGCTTCATTCTAGAAATGTGGCATCCTCTTCCTGATTCTGTCTTTGGTAAAAGATAAGAGGAAGCAGATGTGTCTCAAGTGGTTGATGCCTGCTTCCCACACGGGAGGTCTTGGGTTTGCTCCAGTGTCTTCTAAAAACAAACAAAAAACAAACAAGAAGCAAACAAATGAAAAAACCAACTCAGGAGAGCTGATGGTGGCTCAATGGTTGAGTGCCAGCTTCCCATGCACGAGGTCCCGGGTTTACTCCCTGGTCCCAGTACCTCAAAACAAAAAAACCCCCAAACAAACAAAAAAAGAAAGGTAGCTGTGAGAGGAGTGTTCAAGAGAGTTGTTATTTTTCTCGGTTTCAATAGGGCCCCTAAGTGGTGATGCCATAAAGATATAGGGTCTTCTTTGGGAAAAGGTGTTGGGAGGTTCTGATATTGCCACCTTTGAGAATAATTGCTGGTGAGTCTGAAACAAATCTAAACTACCCAGGAGAACCCTCTCTTTTGCTAGGCAAATTTCTGGTGATGTAATTTCTCTTTTCTTAGTGGATACTGCGTGTGCATGAATGAGCTATTGAAAGTAACTAACCCTGGTGTACCTTTTCCATTCACGCATTTTGATCCTTGATTTATTATCTGGACAAATCCCTTCTCTCCACAAGGACTGGAGCAGGCATAGCTGGGAAACTGATCAGGTAGCCAATTTTGGGTAGCATCCTGTGCTACCTCATGGACTCATTGAAGTCAGACATTATATTTTATCTTTACCTTGAATACTCAATTCCTTGACAAGTGGCAGATGCTCAGTAAGTATTTATTGAGGCTCTTTGATAGAAGAACACCTGTCACCTTTTAGGGCTTCCATCTTGTATAGTCCAGCCACTTTTTGTTTCTCAGAATGGAATGGGAAAATCCTGTAGGGTAGATTGGAGGCAAGTCCAGATCTTCTAGAAGCTCATGTTTCTTGGGAATGGAATCTTTAGAAGTTTTCTGGCATTGGGGCCCCATAATTGTGGAAAAGACCTGTAAAATTTTCTCAAAAAATCTTCACCCTCAATTTCTGTTTAATGTCTTCCTTACGTAAAATTAATTTCAGAAGTTTTTGGTTAATGATTACTTTCAGGGGAGAAAATATTAATGGCTACATCAGTTAGGATTATTTTGGTTGCAAATAACACGACGAAACTCAAGCTACCTTAAGCAAAGCAAAAAAGTCCGTCTGGCTTCATCCCTGGCTTTAAACAGGGCTCAACGATGTGGCTGTGGAGAGTTCTTTTTGCCAATTTTGGTTCCACTTCATCCCAGTTGGTTCTATTCTCAGACAGGCTCTTATCTCATGGTTGCAAGATAGTTACTAAGGGCCATAACATCTTTCCAAGCTGAAATCCTGCAGGAAAAAAGTGAGAGTTTGAGTCTTTGTTGCAGTATCCACAGCGAAAGTCTCATTGGCTCTGATTAGGTCATGTGATGATCTGTAAACCAATCATTAGGACCAAGAGTGTGGGAAGTACTGGTTAGCTTAGACCTGGCCTTAGCCTCTACCTCTATGCCGAAGCACACAGGCTGGCTTGGAGGAGGGGTTGCTTTTCCAGGGGAAATCTGGATTTCATTACCAGGAGAAGAATGAATGAATGCCAAGAGGCAAAACCCACCGATGGCTTGTGAGTCACTAATTTCCCCTTCTGCACTTATGGCAGATGTTAATAATCAATTGTGGTACCTGGATATGACTTTAGCAACTTTGTCAATTCAGTGCTCTAGTAGCCACCCACAGTCCATCAGAGTTGACAAGTTAAATGAACGTTTTTTGCCACCATGGGCCTAGATGCAGAAAATACCTGGAAATTATTAGAGAAAAGCATGCTTTTCCTCCCCAGTAAGTCAAGGTAGAAGCAGACTAACAGAATTCTATAGTAAGGCTAAAACTGATCACTGACAAGCATTTCTTGTTGCCTCTTTTTGTTTGTTTCTGTATGTGAGTTTAGTTTATTAATAGGAAATATTTGTTTATAAGTTCTCTGAAGTTGTGAAATAGTAATAAATTTTTCTTTTCAGGGTGGCTGTGAAAAGCTTAGAAAACAGTGTTTTCAGTGAGCATGATGTAGCCAAAAAACAACATATTTTCCTACAAGAAAAATGCAAAACATAAACAAATGAAACCACACTCAAAGAGATGGGTTTCCCTTGGGGACCCAGTGGTCAGGATTTCAAGAAGACTAAGTTTGAACCTTGACTCTGCACCGCTGGCACCCAGAACTAGCATGGAGGTGACCAGGGGCCACCGTGGAGTCCCAGGAGGCCCCTGCCTGCCTGGGTCATCCTTCTGAATGTTTCCAGCACCGGCTCACTAGGCCAGACATTCCACAATTAAACATTCATTTTGTGACTCTAATGCTTTGCTTCCTTGGTTCCTCTGAAAACACCCTTAGAAGAGCCCTTGTGAAGAAGAGACCATTAAGTTCTGATGGCTCTTTACAACTCTATAGCAGGAGTGCTGGGTTGTCCTTTGTGGGTATATTTGAACTCAGCTGGCAGTATTCTTTTTTTTTTTTTTTTTAAAGATTTATTTATTTACTTTATCCATTTCAAACCCCCCCTCTTCCCCATTTGCTGTTTTGTGTCCATTCGCTGGACAATTCTTTGTATCTGTTTCCTGCCATCTCTTCTCCTCCTCCTCCTCCAGTCTTCACCAGGATTCAATCCTGGGGACCTCTGATGTAGGAGAGAAATGTTCTGCCACCTGCGCCACCTCAGTTCCTGGGTTGTCCTTTGAAAGCAGGTTCTATTACAAGGGAAATGGGAAAAGAGTTGGGAGAAGTGGGGTAGGCCAGAAAGGGGTAAAATATCCAGCAGGTGGAGGCAGGGAAAGCGCAAGACAAACATTATCTACTTCTCACTTTGTTATGGGGCCTTAGCTGTAGCCTTGGGGATATCGTTTGATGGCTTCCAAACTTCAATGTATTTATTCAGTCTATCCATCCCAGATTAGTTTAACAGACATTTATGGAGCACCTACTATGCCCAAGGCACTAGAGGAATAACAAGATGCACTTTCTGACTGAGGAATCTTCATTACCTAATCACATAAGGTGGAAAAATAGTGGTGTTGCCTGTTTTGGATAGTGTTTCAAAAGTTGCCTTGTTCATAGTCTTTAACATAGTCCTCTATGATTATTTGTACCCTCCAGTCTATTGTTATTTTCTCAATTACAAAATGTACTTTCATGGAATCTAGGTGGAGCTGCAACTCTTAATATTCTTTAGGGGTTTAGCAAATATGTCAACATGGTAATCCTGAAAATATTTCACTATGTTAATTCTGCGGTATACTTACACAGTTGTCCTCAGAAACCTCTCTCTTCTCTCTTTTCTCCTATTATCTCTTTTCTCCTTTATTCTCTGTAACCCTACTTCTGTCTCCCTCTTTTTCTCTATAACCTCCCATCTCTCCTCCCTTTCACCCTTCTCTTCAATCCTACTTCCTCCTTCTACACCTCTTCCTCCTTCTTCTGCTTCTTTCTTTCTTCCTCTTTCTCTCTCTGTGTTGTCCCCTCTCTCCTCCTCCCGCTTTGCCTCTCTTCCTTCTCCCTCCCTCAGTCTCCTTCATTTGGGGTTGGACCTCATTTGCTTCCACCACATACAGACTTCCATGTGGTGAGGTAAAAGAGTTTGACCCTAGATTGCTCCAAATTTATACCAACCCAGCCTTGACCCCAGAGGAAGAAGAGAACTCTCAATCTTCTGTTATCTGCCCATAAATTGCTTCCATTAGCCCAGCTCAGGGATGTCTGCATCCCGGGGCAGGCCAAGGGGATGAGCACCATGATGGATCCCACCTGGGTTGTGGGATCACAGTTACATCAAGTTCCTATAGGGCTAAGTGGAGGGATTTTTCCTAAAAGTAAGAGTGTTATTATCAGATGAAATTGGGAAAGGGATAGCAGAAAACAAAAAATAAAAGGCAATCTCTAACCCCCACCCCATGTCTAGAAGACAATTACTTTTTTTATACCATGCAGCATAAGAAATATCTTAGGGTCTTAAGTAACTTTTTCTTTATAAAATTCACTAAAGACAAGTTAAAATCAAAGAGTATTTTCATGCTGTCTTGATACATTGACATTGAATTTAAGTCATTATCTCCCAACGAAGGTGGTAACTAACATGTTACTTAACAATCAATTGCTCAATAATTTTCTGACATAAAGAAGAAGATGGTACAATATCATAAAACAGTTTAGGAGTGCTATCATTAAGCATTTAGACACTAATAGAATAAATGATTAAGGGATCAATTCACCCAATTAAACAAATATTTATTGAGTGTATATTTTGTGCCAGGATCACCAATTAAATTATAAATAACTCAGTTAATGGATAAATATTTGAAAAGAAAGCGATCTGCTAACTCTAGCAAAAGTACTCAAACTGGGCATGGTGATAGTGACGTGTGTGTGTGGGGTGTCAACCCCACCAGAGTAGATGAACTCTGTACACCTTCACTGTCTAGAAGAGGTGGTGGTGCTGGTACCCCGAGACTACCATTATACCTTCTAGCCTTTCAGATGTGGCATGATAATACCTTACATTCTCACATGGCCATTCAGCCAATAAAACGCTGTCACGAGCATGCTTTCACTTGATTCCTCATAACTGCTATGCAAGGTGGGCAGCAAAATCAGAATGATCTCCAGTGAATAAAGGAGGTGCAGGGAGGCGAAGTGAACTGTCCAGTATCCCACACGTCATCAGAGAGCAAGGATTCAAATTGAGTTTTTCTGAGTGCAAGATAAGAATTTCCCCGCTGCATCACCACAAAGTTCTCTCTCTCTCAGTAGAGGAGTGATGGAGGACGAATTCCCTCCGCTTCCTTGGCTAACACTGGATTGGTCTTCTCTGACCCCTCTCATTCACTGTTCCTTATCTTCCCTGGCCTTCCAAGTGTGGGCATCACTTAGGACAGTGGAACTCAAACTGGATTAATCATCAACATTCCCTTGGGGACTACACACTCCCCAAACCTACACACAAATTCCTCGCCCCAACTCCTTCCTGACTTCTGTTACCATTTTCATACCATGGCAGGTTAGGATCTCCAGAAAGCAGACTCTGAGACAGAGTTAAGATTGCAAAATTTTTTTTTGGTTGAACCCTGAATCTCAGCAGAGTTGCAACATCTACTCTCCAGTTGATTGGACTTGCCCTCAACAATTAACAAAAGGATGATGGTGAACAACGCCCATCTCAAAAATAGAGAGTATCCACAACTGCAAGCAAGACAGTTCCATCTGCCCCATGGGATCTAAGTCCCCTCTCAATTAGAAACAGAGTAGGCACCACCATCCCCAAATCCTCAAGATTGAGGAATGAACAAACATAAGGGGGAATGCAACTCTGGACTAAAGTAGACTTATTATTCTAACAATGGAAGAACTTGTGACATTGATATAAAGGCAGTGGTCACCAGAGGTTCTGAGGGGAGGGAGAGGGAAGAATAGTTGTAACATGGGGCATTTTTGGGACATTGGAATTGTCCTACATGACATTGCAATGACGGATATAGGCCATTGTACATTTTATCGAAACCTATAGAATTGTGTGGCATAGAGTGTAAACTGTAATGTAAACTACAGACCATGGTTAGTAGCAATGCTTCAATATGTGTTTATCAGTTATAACAGATGTATCAAACTAATGAAAGATGTTGTTAATGGGGGAAAGTAGGGGAGTGGGGGGGGGTTGGGTATATGGGAATCCCCTATATTTTTGTTGTAATATTTATGTAATCTAAAGCTTCTTTAAAAATGAAAATGAAAAAAATTAAAATAAAAGATTGCAAAGCTTTATTGAGGAGTAATTCCTGTGAAAGGAAAAGGAGGAATCCAGGGCTGGGAAAAAGGAGCAAACTACAAAGAAGACCTCACAAAGTCTCTAGAGTGCTGGAAGAAAGATTGCCTGCTAGAGGTTCTCATTGGGTGGAAATGACCTGGTCCTTCTATTACTTGTCTTGCTTGGTTATGCTCAGTTATTGTCTAGGGGCTGCCTGAGAACACATGACCCTGGCTTGGAAGTTCAAGGGGCAAATAGCCTGAGACTCTCAGCTAAACACACTCCTAGCAGCTGGGCAGCAATTCCTTCCTTGAAAGAAGTCTGAGCTGCTAATCTCCATCACAGCTGCAAAAATCTGTTAGTATGTTGATCTGTGCTGGTAATTTGTTTTATTCTTTTTAAGTCTTACCTCACTAATTAGAGTATGTCCTTATTAAGACATGTCCTTATTAAGAGTTGGGCCTGTTTTATGGATTAAAAGAAAAAAAATAAAACCTTTCTGGAAATTAACGTTAGTGTTCCAATTAGATCATTTATTAAATTGGGGGAAAAAAATAACTGGTCCGTCTGGAATAATCTTCAAAAATCCAGAGAGGAGAGATAAATATTACCTATCTTAGAGAAACTTGATAAGTTGGAACAAAGAACAAATGGTAAATATGAGCTTTGTTTAAAATTTAAATCAGCTTCAAACTTTTTGGTCTGTTAGATTGCAAATATTTAATGTTCTAGTAGAAACAAATCCTTGAAGTTATACTTTGGAAGATGAATAAGTCCAGGCCAATAATAGCTCCTGGATTTTGAAGATTTGATTCACTAAGAGATACAGCTTTACAAAAGAAGCAGGCACTCTGTTCATGGGACAGGCTGGTCACCACGTAGGTTCCGTCCTCAGAGCTCTCCTTGTTTCTGTTGTACCTGTCACAGAACTTGCCCCTAGATAATACTTCTGCAGCCCTTGCTAGCTCAGAATATGAATTTAGGGACTGATTAGTGCTATTGGAAATACCTTTCTGGAGAAGAAGAACTGGCAAATCTGTATATCCAGATAGATGTTATAGATCATCATCCCTCCATGGCTTTTCCACATTTCATCTCCTTATCATTATTTAGAAGTAACAGCTAAACCAAGCATTCCTGCTAATGTCAGTTTGACTGTGCAAGAAGTTTTAAAATAAATTTCTCTGCTGGCAAAATATTCTTTATAAACAAAGAGCTTCATCCTTTAAAAAGCAGTTTTGAAGCACAAACAGCTGTCTTCCATTTTTGGCATAGAAAAGGAACAACTAAAATGACTAATCTCACTAAGTATTACAATAAAATTGCTGACAAATCCTTAACTATAAACTTCACATCTTTAGTAGCCCTGTAATTACAGCTCTACTTAAAAACAACAACAACAACAACCCCTACAGCACATTTAATTACTATCTGCCTGCATCACTGCCATCCTTCCTGCAGGAATGTTAGATTTATGCACTGATCCCCAATATCAGTCATTTATCTACCCTGCAAAGATAAACGTGATTTTAAAAATAAAACATCTTTATTTAGTGTCATCTCTATTATTATGCTAAAAGATACTCATCAATAGTGGTTGATCAGAATTGAACATCTTAGTAAATATGCTGCTGTCTATACTTCATAAATGCATTAACCTGCATTTGTTTTTATCTTTTCCTGCACAAATGAATGAGTTTTGTGTGTTGTATATTAATAAAGCAGAAGCCTAAAAATGAAAATAATTCCCAGGAAATTATTTTAGAAAATGTTCATTACAAAAAAGGTATTTAAGCTTAACATATTGTAAACTGGGGAGGACTTTATTAAAAACTAAATTGTTCACTCTCTTACTTAATATATTTGTGAACTGTTCCTCAAAATGTCGTCAGTGCCGTAGGTAAGTTTGCAGCTCTAGCTGCCTTTCCTAACATGCTTTCAATTCCAGATTTCCTTCCAAAAGCCTGCAATGAGCAGGGTGTATGTCTGATCTCCTTTGAGACTCACCCATGGACGCCAGGTGTTGGGACCAGTGACTTTGGTCATTCCCAGAGTTCTCAGTCCCATCTTGGGTGTCTCTGTTGGCTTGTTGCACTGGGATGTTCGCCATTTCCAGGACAGCCTCTGGATACCTATAATCCCATGCTTGCAGGTAACCATGGCATGACTTCCTCCTCCTCTTGTCTTCCATATTGAAGATAGCGTTCTGGGGGCGGTCGGGAGCACAAACTTGGAATCACAGAGACTGGATTCAAGTCCTGGGTTTGCTGCTTGGAAAAGGCATGACCTTGGGCAATTTTACTTAACCTAAGTCTCTGTTTTCTTACATGTAAAACAGGAATAATAATAGCACACCACAGAGCTGCTATGAGAAGAAACTAGACAATGTGTGAAAAGCTCTTAGCACACCACTTTGCACTAAGAAAATGTTGAATAAGTGATAGCTATGTTTACTATCACAGACAGACTAACTGAAGACTCAGACACAGGGAAGCATGCCTGGGAGAATTTTTAGACACAGGAATCTATTTTGGGGAAACTGTGCTTTAGTCATGATTCTTTTGGTTACCAAAAAACCAAAACCTTATTCAAATTAGCTCCAGTCAGAAGGGGCTTTAATGAAAGTTTAGAGAAGACGTACACTGGACAAAGCTCCACCCAACTCACAGAGTGGAGGTGCATGCTGGAAACCAGACTGGGGTGATTCTCACTCGTCTCAGTCTCCATGTGTTTTTCTGTCTCTGCTTCTTTCCATAACTTGGTTCCCTCCTTCTCTGTCTTGATGAAATTCCTCTGCTTCCTCATCTTGCAGCCTCCTAGCCACCACTATAGCAACAAGTGTGTAGGTCTGGATTATAATTCCTGAGAGAAAGTCGGATTGGCCCAGACTGGACTTTCCCACTCTTCTGTGATTGGCTCATCTGTTAGCCCCGTCACGTGAACCACACTCCATTGGCCAACTGACCGACTCTCTCTCCTTTGGTCCACTGTCCACCTATTATCCAATCAACCATGGTCCACATGGGAGGTAGAGCTGCCTCTTTCAGAGAAGAATGGGAAATATCTAGCACAGTCTGTCTGAGAGAGTTGACAGCCCTACTGCTAGTAGATTTGTTAACTGAGTCCTAATGGTGAGGGTTCTGTGGCAGAGAAGTAAAGAAGTCCTGTGAAACTGGTGGTCCATTCCCCACTCTCCACCCACCCCACTGGTGTCAAAGCAGTTGCTCGTGAAGAAATACTCCCTACTTGTGACTTTGAGCGCAGTAGGTCGGAAGGGAACAGGCAATGATTTTCCCATTCAGAAGGGTGGCTTTTCTGAAGAGGTTAGAGCAAGTAACAGGGACTGAGCTGGGGGTGGGGGGTGGGAGGTCATGAGCGCAGCAAGGGTACTGAATCAGAGTAGCCCAGATTGTTGAGGAATTTTGACTCGGAGACGTCGGCGGAAAGTAGCGGGGAGATCCTTTGCGGTAGGGAAATGGCTGACCCAACAGAGAGAGGGAGCCCGGTTTTCCTCTCATCTGGCAGTGGAGGCAGCTGCTTGTCTGTCAGAGTGGCTCAGTGCAGCCTGCAGCTGCACCAGGTCATCCTGTGGGGAAATGAGCTCTCTGGAGAACTGGACTAGGGCAGCAGGTGATTAAGGACAAAGGTTCCCCAGGTTAACAAATTCTGGGCCAAACTAAGCGTCTCCACATTCTCCCCATAGAGGGTTAGACTGCAATCCGCAGCTCCAGTAAAAATAAGAGAGAAAGAAGGCTGTTGCTGTGGAGATATCTGAAGAAACTGATAAAGCACCTAAAGTCTTCACTCCCAGTTCCACCAAAAGTCTCCACATTTTCACTTTTGGCCAAGGGAAGTGGTAACTTGATTATGCGAAAGTGTCCCAGTCTCATTAGTTGTAATTGGCTTTTAGTAAATAATGTGACCCATTGGATCAAGTGGCTGGGAAGGGGGGCTGGACAGTAACTAGATGGCCTTGGCCTTGGCCGAGACAGATGGTAATTCAGGCTAAGGCTCAGTGCCCCTATGCGAGGACAGAGAAGGGAGAGAGTGATGACTGGGAACATGGCAAGGGGGAAAGTCCAGGGAGATGGGTCAGCAGCAGATTGAAATAATAATAACAATTAAAGGAACGACAATAATAATAGCTACCATGTATTTAGCACCAACCAAGTGTCAGGTACTTTGTATACATCTATTTCTCCCCAGACCCTGCAAAGTAGCTGTTGTATAGAGGAGGGAACCTATGCTCAGAGAGATTAAATAACTTGCCCAAGTACATCCAGCAGCTTCATTGGTATCTGACCCAGGTCTGCCCGATGCCAGCACCCATGTAAGTTCTATTACTGCTTCCTGCTTCTGCAGATTGACACAGGTCAGGCTTGGTGAGGGGAATAAAGAGGGAGTTTTACCCTAAAAATAATTGGGAGTTTACAAACAATAAGAAAGGAAAGGGGTTTTGCTTTGAGAGCTAGAAGGAGAGAAAGAAGGAAGATGAGAAACAAAGTCAGCTAGCAAAGAAGAGGAAGATGCAGGGCGGGTGGCCATAGCCAAGGATTTGGACATCGCATAGATATTCCGAATGAAGAGTCCAGGTGTAGAGGGTTGAATTGTCTTCCCCAGAAAGATCAGTTCAAGTCCTAACTCAGGACCTGTGAATAAGACCTTATTTTGAAAGAGGGTCTTTGGAGATGCAATCACATTAAGAGGAGGTCATTCTGGATTAAGGTGGGCCCTGAATCCAATGACTAGTGTTTTAATTAGAGGAAGGAGAGGGAGATTTGGAAACACACAGAGGAGACACAGGGAGAAGATGGAGGCAAAGACTGGAGTGATGCGCACAAGCCACAAACACCTGGAGCCCCTAGAAGCTGGAAGAGGCAAAGAATTCTCATCTAGAGCTTTGAAAGGGAGTGTGGCTCTGCCAACACTTTAATTTTTGACTTCTAGCTTTCAGGACTGTGAAAGAATAAATTTCTATTGTTTTAAGCTTATTCCAGTTGATGGTACTTTGTTACTGCAACCCTAGGAAATGAATAAACTTGGTCATCTGTACTGGCTGCATAGGGGGCCAGAGATAGAGGAGATGTAGGACCCCTATGCTGGGAAAAGAAATAAGTCTTGGTGGGAGGGTGGCTGGAAGAGTAGGAAGCAAAAAATCCACCTACTTTTTCTAGGATTATCTGCATTCCAGAACTGTTGAAATTAGCATTCTAAAGAGTCCAAATGGGAAAACTAGCTGGCTCCTTGGCATTTTTGCCGAAGCCATGAAGAGATGTATTTACCTTCACTAAAATTCAAGTGACTGTAAGTATTCTGGATGGGACTAAATTTCTTCAAAAGGCTCTGGGTAGCACACAGGTGCAATGGCACATGTGACAGCTGGCAGGCACCCTCCCGCCCCTCCCTTGCCCCATTCCCTGCTCTGTCCCTCCCTGAAGCTGTAATGCCAACAGCTGATCTACTGGGACAGGCAAATCTAATGTCACATGCCAAGAGATGATCCATGTGTGGACTCCTGAAAAGTGAACGTTCTCTTTGGGATATTTAACTTTTTCATGGAAACAGTATGTATTTAGAAAAATTTCTAAGTGCATCTCTGTGTCCTGCTGATAAAGTGGGAAAAGCCCCACTACTCCTATTTGTCTATTTTCTCTATGAAGGTTTGCACAGCAAAGAAATCTCCCCATTGGGAATACAATAAGTGAGGAAAGCTTGGAGACTGTTTTCATCATAAAGAGTGATGTCTTACTTTAGAGAATATCAGCAAAATCCTATTTTTACTAGCAAGACAGCATCTATAGATAACAATAACCCCACCACTAGGATAAATCATTCCACAAACCATCACTCTCATTTGCGACTCCAGGGATGGGATTATTGAGATACGGAGTAAATGTTGGATGGTGAGGTGCATCCTAACTATGTTCTAGAGAAACTATTCATGAGGGATAGTCCTGGAAAAGAGGGCTCCATGGTTAAATAAATTTCGGAAATGTTGCATATAAAAAGATCATCTCGTGCTGATAAACCCCCCTGCACTGGGAAGAAAAACTGTAACAAAGAGTTCAAGCTGACACCAGCAAGGTCTGCTGATCTTCACCAGATGACCACAAATTTACATCAACATCCTGCTTGCTAACTAATGAACTGGATGCATGGAATGCATGACTACAAGTACCAAGCATAAACCATGTCCCCCTTATCACTCCCCATTCCCTCCATACTTTCCCTTTGCCTCAAGCAGCCGCATAACCTGCTCCCACAACTCAATCTTTTTAGCAGAAAGCTCTTTTGGTGCTGCTCCTGCATTAATACAATTTAGCTCAATAAACTTGTCCTGCACCCCTCCCCCCTCAAATATGATAATCTCTTGGAGGTTCGTGAGGCACATTAGTTTATCAAGAGAAATCCGTTTAAGTTTAGTTAGTCTAGAATTCTCCAATCTTATTAGACCAGGAAAACATTTTGTCAACAAATGTAGTGTCAACACTACAGTGCTAGTGCTACACCTGGCACCTCTCCAGGCTTTGCCAAGAAAATTTTCTGGCAAACACTGATGTCATGGTTTTAGAGCATGGATTCTGCAATCAGGTATAGGATCAAATCTGGTCTCTGCCACTGATTAACTCTCTTAGACTTTGGAAAGTCTCTGTTTCTCCAAGTATATCAAATAATAGTTTATTCTTTGAAAATGCTCTTTTTAAAAAAATTCAATTATTCCCTTCTTGTTGGGAATTTATTCTGATATATATTCTCGTGTATGGGTTTTTTCCTTATTTTTTCACTATTACTGTGGTGTGATGAACAAGTCTATATGTAAATACATTTTGATTGTAAGCGATTTCCTTTGACTAGATTCCTCAAAATGGAATAACTGGGTGAAAGGTTATATTTAAGCCTCTTTTTTTATATATTGCCCAGTCCCTTTCCAAAAATGTTGAATCAATTTACCCAATGCATGCCACCCTATTCTTGCTGCACAGAATATCGGCTACAATTTTTTTTTTTCTTCTAATTTGATGGGTTAATACTATAGTATCTCATGATTTGGGGCTGAATTTCTCTGTTTAGCAGTGGAGTTGGATATTTCTTCCTATGTTCTTTGGTCATTTGTATTATGTAACCAATAATTTGTTCCTTTCTCTACTGTTCTCCTTATTCTTGAGAGAATTTGGTTCGGGGAAAAATTTCACATCCTTGTCTAATTTTGACAGTTATTCCTGTTTTGGAGATTAAATCTCCACCTCCCATTCTGAATATGACCATTTTACCTCTTACTCATGTGATACATGCCTCAGCATTGTTCTTATAATTATAGCATAGGGCTGGAGGGGAGCAAGCTTCCCCAGTTTATCACAAGGTAAAATGTACATTTTTGAAAAAGTGAAAAATAACATGAAGTCTACAAATTTCAAAAAAATGTCACAGGTCTGTGTGTTCTGGGACAATATAAAAATAATCAATTTCATGGAATCCTATCATTAGCATATTGTAGAATCTAAACATTTTAGTCACATTATTAGTGATTGTTAATGACTTTGGGGGAATCACTTAACTTCAAAATCTTTCTGCCATTCTTAAAATGATTAGAATACCTTATTTGTCTGTTGTAGTGAATACATGAGAAAACAACAACAACAACAAACAATCCAGTATATTGATGGCATACAGATAGATACACAAATGCCAGTTTCTGTTTCCTTTTCCATTGCTCCCATAGTTCTTCAGTTTTCAGAGATGGCGTGATTTAAAGTTAAATAAAGTTTTTACACCCAAAGTAAATTAGGGGCGCTCAATTTAACAAAACAAAGTAAATACAAATTTGATTTTTTAAAAAAATATTTAAGAAATACAAAATGCATAAAGAATAATAGTATAATAAGCACCTATGTATGTACCATTAAATTTAAGAAACCAAACATTAGGACTTCTTCCAGGAAGATGGCATTGAAGTAGGTAGGCAGGGCTCAACTCTCTCACAAAAACAATGGAGAAAGGGCATAAAGCTATCCAAGGGAACTGCTTTGGGGATCTGCTGCCCAGGATAGTGCTGCACATCCATCATCCAGGAGGGAGAGGGACAGAGAGACAAAGAGGCCAAAGGAAAACCATGAGTTAGCTCTGTGGCTGGGAACAGCACATATACCCCACCCTCAAGGTGAATAACTTTGGGTAAAACCCTTGGCTCAGTGCAGCCAACTGATTGAGAAAGAACATTCTCCCTTTTGGGAAGAAGAGGCATCTGGTGGAGAGCAGAGAATGAATTCTTTTCAGTGAGTGTGGGGAAAAAAAAAAGACCCCAGCCAGCCCAGAAGTGGCCCCAGGGAGAAGGGAGGGGGATCTGATCAGGCAGGCTGTGACACCCAGCTACTCTGGGAGAAAGAGGAACTAGGTCAGTGAGAAGGTGGGTGGAAAGACACTAACCAGCCTGGGGGAGAAGGAAGCCAGGTGAGATAGCAAACTGTTAGAAGCCCAAGTTGCCTGGGGGAAAATGGGTGGGGAGAGCCTGATAAGAAGCCTGTATAACCTGTGGAATGGGTGTAGTTCAGTGTAGGAACCCCTGCCTCACATATATGAGATCTCTTATTCCAAACCTGGTAGCTCCTAAGAGAAGAGATCCAGAGAGTGATCTCCCAGGTTGTCAGGTACCCAGCCAGCACCTTATTACAGGGAACTTATAGATTGAGTTTTCTTTGTTTGCTTTAGGTTTTTCAATCTGTTAATTTTTATCATTTAAAAAAATTCTTTATTTTATTTGCTAAAACCAAATACTTTACCCTTGGAGGGCAGGCTGCAGGAGGATTGATTGATGAGCACCAGCAGCCTGAGATGGTTCCTAGGGGCCTAAGAGGGAAGCCTGTTTTTCCTGGGCTTTTAGTTAGTTAGTTAGTTTTGTTTTTGTTTGTTGTCTTTTCTCTTTCTTTGTTACTTTATTTCCCTTATTTTTTCTTCTTAGTTTCCTTACTTCTTTCTTTCATTTTTCCCTCTTCCATTGCTTTTCTTTCATTCCGTCTTTTCTGGTTTGGCCTTGATTTTTTCCCTTTTTTTTTCCTTTTTCTTTTCTTTTTTCTTCTTGTCATTTTTCTGGTCTTTTATTCTATTCTATTTTACTCTATTTTTTTTTCTTGTTTCATTTTTTTATTCCACCTCATGTATTCTTACTCCTTTGTATTTTGTATGATTTTTCACTATTATTTATTCACTTTCCTGGCTCTTTTTTTTTTTTTTTTTAGATTTTATTTATTTATTCATTTATCCCCCCCTTGCTGCTTGTGCTCACTGGGTCAGCTAACCACGCCGTGCGGGCGGGCTTGCCTTCACCAGGAGGTCCCAGGAACCGAACCCGGGGCCTCCCATATGGTAAACGGGAGCCCTACTGATTGAGCCACAGCCGCTTCCCTCTTTCCTGGCTCTTGTATTGTTCATTTTTATCTTTTAAAAATTATTATTATTACTCTTATTCTTTTTCTCTTCTTCTTTCCTTCCTTTTCTATGGCCTTAATATTTTTTCAAGGGATAACAATGCAACTATAAGGTTATAGAATAAGAGTAACCAAGTGTCAAAAAGGCACTTTAATACAAAGCAAAACAAAATAAAACTCTAGAGAGGAAAGAGAAGCTAACCATCTGAATAAGACCATCAAGATAAACAAATGACTAGAAACCAACAAAAAATTATAAGCCATACTAAGAAACAGGAAGACATGGCCCAGTCTAATGAACAAACTGAAAAACAGGAGAAGATGCAGAACATGGAACAACTAATCAAGTATGTCCAAACAAATAAGAATCAACTTAATGAAGTGAAGGAAGAAAAAAAGGATATTAAGAATACACTGGGGGAACATACTGAAAGAATCATAAACATACATAAAAAGATAATGGTTGGATGATGAGGTACAATGCAAGAAATAAAAAAATACACTGGAAGTACATAACAGCAGATTTGAATAGGCAGAAGAAAGAATTAGTGACACAGAAGATAGTACATCTGAAATCAAACAGATAGTAGAACAGATAGATAAAAAGATAAAAAAATTCAGTAGGGATTCAGGGAATTGAATGACAACACAAAATACATAAACATATGCATTATAGGCATTCCAGAGGGAGAAGAGAAGGGAAAGGGGGCAGAAGAAGTGTCGAAGGAAATAATGGCTGAAAATTTTCCAACTCTTTTGAGGGACATGGATATACATGTCCAGGAAGTACAGTGCACCCCAAACAGTATAAATCCTAATAGGCTTACCCCAAGACATATATTTATCAAATTGTCAAATGCTCAAGACAAAGAAAGAATACTGAGAGCACAAGAGAAAAGAGATCCATCACATCCAAGGGAAACATGATAAGATTAAGCACTGAGTTCTCATCTGAAACCATGGGGTGAGAAGACTGTTGTATGTCATAGTTAAGGTGCTAAAAGAAAAAAACCTGCCAGCCAAGAATTCTGTATCTAGCAAAGCTGGCATTCAAAAATGAAGGAGAGTTTAAAAAAATATCTTCACAGATAACCAGAAATTAAGAGTTTGTCAACAAGAAATCTGCCCTTCATGAAATACTAAAGGGAGATTACTGGTAAGAATAAATAAAAATATAAAAAGAGAAATAAAAGCAAAATATGACATATATAAATGTAAAGAAAATATAGTTAATGTAAGCAATGCTTTGAAATTAATAACATTGAATGCTAATGGATTAAACTCTCCAATCAAGAGACTCAGATTGGTGGAATAGATAAGGAAACATGACCCATCTATATGCTGTCTACAAGAAAGTCATCTTAGACCCAGGGATGCAAGGAGGTTGCAAGTAAATGGTGGGAAAACGATTTTACATGCAAACAATAACCAAAAAATGTAAGGAGTAGCTATACTAATATTGAACAAAATAGACTTTAAATGCAAAACTATTATAAGAGACAAAGAAGGACACTATATATTAATAAAAGGGGTAATCTATCAAGAAGAAAGAACAGTCATAAACATTTATGCACCTAACCAGGGTGCCCCAAAATACATGAGGCAAACATTGGAAAAATGAAGTGAAGAAATAGATGCCTCTACAATTATAATTATAGTGGCAGCTGTAATACACCATTATCACCATTAGACAGAACATCTCAAGGGTCAGCCAAGAAACAGAGACCTTGTATAATAATATGTTAGAGGATCTACACCTAATAGACATATTCAGAACACTACACCCAAACACAGCAGGATATACATTCTTCTTGAGCACACATGAATCACTCACCAGGATAAACCATATGCTGGGACACAGAACAACTCTCAACAAATTCAGAAAGATTGAAATTATTCAAAGTAATTTCTCTGACCACAAAGGGATAAAGTTGAGAGTCAGTAAGAGGCAGAGAACAAGAATAAGCACAAAAATATGGAAGTTAAACAACACACTCTTAGACAATCAATAGGTCAGGAGGAAATTGTAAAGGAAATCAACAACTACCTTGACATGAATGAAAATGAAAGCACAATGTATCAAAACCTGTGGGATACAGCAAAAGCAGTGCAGAGAGGGAAATTTATAGCCATAAATGCCTATATTAAAAAAAAAAGAGCTAAAATTGAAGACCTAACTGCACAACTGGGGGAATTAGAAAAAGAACACCAAATGAATCCTAAAGCAAGCAGATAGAAGGAAATAATAAAGATTAGAGCAGAGCTAAATGAAATTGTGAATTAAAAAAAAAAAACTAAAAAAATTAGGCAAAACTAAAAGTTGGTTCTTTGAGAAAATTAATAAGATTGACAAACCCTTAACTAGATGGAAAAAGAAAAAGAGAGAGAAGATGCAAATACATAAAATAAAAAATGAGGGAGGGGATATCACAATGAGTACCACAGAAATAAAGGGTATCATAAGAGGATACTTTGAAAAACTGTACTTCAACAAGATGGATAACTTAGATGAAATGGACAAATTTCTAGAAATACACAATCAGCCTACATTGATGAAAGAAGAAATTGATGAACTCAACAGACCAATCACAAATAACGAGATAGAATTAGTCATCAAAAGCCTTCCAACTAAGAAGAGCCCAGGACCAGATGGCTCTTCTACCAAACATTCTGGAAAGAACGAACACCAATACTGCTTAAACTCTTCCAAAAAGTAGAAATGGAGGGAACATCGCCTAACTCATTCTATAATGCCAACATCACCCTAAAAGCAAAGCCACATAAAGATGCTGCAAGAAAAGAAAACTGCAGACCAATCTCTCTAATGAACCCGAACGCTAAGATTCTCAACAAAAAACTTGCTAATCATATTAAAAAACACATCAAAGGAATTATACACCATGACCAAGTGGGTTTCATTCTTGGTATGCAAGGATGGTTCAACATAAGAAAATCAATCAATGTAATATACCACATTAACGGATGGAAAGAAAAAAAATCACATGACCATCTCTATTGATGCAGAAAAAGCATTTGACAAAATACAGCAAACTTTCTTGACAAAAACATTTTAAAAGATAGGAATAGAAGGAAACTTCCTCAATATGATAAAGGGTGTATATGAAAAACACAGAGCTAACATCATATTCAATGGTGAAATGCTAAAGGCTTTCCCTCTAAGATCTGGTACATGACAAGGATGCCCACTGACACCCTTCTTATCACATTGTGTTAGAAGTACTTGCTCAAGCACTTAGGCAAGGAAAAAAAATATAAAAGGCATCCAAATTGGAAAGAAAGAAGTACAAATTTCACTATTTGCAGATGACATGATCTTATACATAGAAAGCCCTGAGAAATCTACAACAAAGTTTCTAGAGCTGATAAATGACTTCAGTAAAGTGTCAGGGTACAAAACCAACATGCAAAAATCAGTAGCATTTCCATACACCAATAATCAGTAATCTGAGGAGGAAATCAAGAAAAAAAAATCCATTTACAATAGCAAATACCTAGGAATAAACTTAACTAAAGATGTAAAGGACTTGTGCACAGAAAATTACACAACATTGTTAAAGGAAATCAAAAAGGGCCTAAATAAATGGAAGAATATTCCATGTTCATGGATTGGAAGACTAAACATCATTAAGATGTCTGTCTTACCCAAATTGATTTAAAGATTTAATGGAATTCCAATTAAGATTACAACAGCATTTTTTACTGAATTGGGGAAGATAATTACAAAATTTATTTGGAAGGGCAAGGGGCCCCGAATAGCCACAAACATATTTAAAAAGAAAAATGAAATTGGAAGAATTATGCTACCTGACTTTAAAGCTATAGTGGTCAAAACTGCATGATATTTGCACAAGGATAGACATACTGACCAATGGAACAGAACTGAGAGTTCTGATACAGATTCTTGCATATATGGTCAACTGATATTTACAAGCCCACCAAGCCCACTCAACTGGGACAGAATGAATTCTTTAACAAATGGTTTTCCAACAAATGGTTGGAGAACTGGATATCAATATCCAAAAGAATGATAGAGGAACACTATCTCACACCTTATACAAAAATTAACTCAAAAATGGGTCAAAGACCTAAATATAAGAGCCAAGACCATAATGCTCCTAGAAGATTATGTTGGGAGGCATCTATGAGATCTTGTGGTAGGAAACTTTACATCCAAAGTGTGGGCAATGAAAAGTAAAATAGATAAATGGAACCTCCTCAAATTTAAAAGCTTTTATGCTTCAAACGTGTTTGTCAAGAAAGTGAAAAGGCAACCTACTCGATGGGAGAAAATATTTGGTAACCATCTGTATTAGTGTCAAAAGAGTGCTGATGCAAAGTAACAGAACTCTGGTTGGCTTTTACAAAACGTATTTATTTGGGGGTAAAAGCTTATAGTAATAAGGCCCTAAGGTGTCCAACTCAAGGTTGCTTTCCCATCAAAATCAGTTGTCATGTGTTGAAGCAAGATGGTTGCTAATCTCTGCCTAAGTCTCTCCTTCTTGGGCTTCCTCTTCCTCTTCCGCTTCTTCCCAATCTCAGCTGTAGGCTGGCATAGGGCTTGTCTCTCAGGATTTCCTCTCTCTCAGATACAGACTATCAGGCAGATGGCTTATTTCTCCCCAGGGCCCCAGGATCAAAAATGACAAAGCTCTCTCTCTTCCTGGTGTGTCTTCCTGAGTGAGTGTCCATTCATATCAGCCTACCAAGGGGGCCAGGACTGAATCTGAGTCATACTTTACTGATGTGGTAGAATCAAAATCCCTAAATTGATTTTATCAAGTAAACTTAATCAGAGACTCCTCACTGAATTTAATACAATCAAAGGACATCACACCCAGAGGAATAGATTAGTTTACAAGATAATCTTTTTCTTTTTGGGTCTCAAAAATAATCTCAAACTGCTCACTATTGCTAAAAGTTGGAAGTAACCCAAGAGTTGAATAAGCAAATTGTGGAACAATAGAATATTACTGAGCTGTAAGAAGGAATGCAGTATTAACAACACACAGGACAACATGGATGCATCTTGAAGACTTATATTGAGTGAATTAAGCTAGTCACTGAAGGACAAATATTACATGACCTCACTGATATGACTTATGCAATGTGAGCAGACTCACAGAGCTAGAGTCTGGAAGATAGGTTAACAGGAGACAGAAAGGGAGTAGAGGGTGGTGAGCTGGTGCTCAATATAGGCAAAATCTATGATGAGGTGGAAGGGGGCGGTTGGGCATGTGATTAGGTTTGATGGTGCAGGAATGTGAGGGGGAGTAGGGTGGGGGGGTTGGGTTGGACTATCCATGGACCCGGGGGGAGGGCTGGAGAACGGAGCTGGTGAACTCTGGGGATTTGCAGGTTTGCGGTTAAAATTATAATAGAGGGAATGTGGTTTTGGAAAATATGGCAGGGGAAAGTTACTGGTGCAGGATGTTGGGGTTGGGGGGATATGCAGGATAGGGCACACCTGGCGCATGCCTCTATGGAATGTGAAAATGTTCATCTTGTCATAGTGTGTTACCTCAGTGGGTGGAGACCCACACAATAAACAAGAAAATATTAAACTCTTATCCTCGGGAGTCCTTCTATGTTCTCAATTAGAGGCTAAGAATCTCTCGAGAACATAGGTAGTGCCTAATAAAAGAAAACAGACCAATATGTCAAACCCTCAAAACTATTACATGTAACTATGAACCTTATTTTTCAAATATAGAGAGAGTATAGACTACAATGTGAACTATGCTCCATGCTTAATGGCAGAGCCTCATGATGTTTTTATCAATTGCAATGAATATGCCACACTAAGGAAGGATGTTTATGTGGGAGGGTATGGGAGGTGTGGGGAGTGGAGCATATGGGAATCCCTATATTTTTTGCATAAAATTGTTGTAATCTAAGTATCTTTTAAAAAATATTATTAAAAAATTGGAAACTTAGTGGTTACTATAGGTTCTGAGGGGAGGTGGGCGGAAAGAAGAATAAAATAGATGGAACATAGGGCATTTTTAGGGCATTGGATTTGTTCTGCATGATATTGCAATGATGGATATAGGACTTTTTAAATTTTGTCAAAACCTATAAAAGTGTATGGTGCAAAATGTAAACCATAATGTAAAAGATTGACCATGGTTAGTAGCAATGCTTCAATATTTGTACATCAATTATAACAAATATACCATACACATGTAAAATGTTATTAATTGGGAAGAGTGGGGGAGGTATTGGGTATATAGGAATCCCCTATATTTTCTGTGTGATTGTTCTGTAATCTAAAGCTTCTTAGAAGATAAAGCAAAAAAATAAAATAAAATAAGGTACTGGAGGAACATAAGGAAGAAATTATCACTGTATGTAAAAGATAACAGATCTTATGGTGATG
Organism: Tolypeutes matacus; assembly: GCA_026826555.1. NCBI lineage: Eukaryota > Metazoa > Chordata > Mammalia > Cingulata > Chlamyphoridae > Tolypeutes > Tolypeutes matacus. The sequence goes on from JAKSZT010054583.1 coordinate 6,398,260, forward strand.
AAAGACACAATAATAATTTATTTTATTTTATTATTTTTTTATTTTTGTATTTTATTTATTTATTATTATGATGACGTTATTTTCTTATTTTTATTTGTTTGTTTTTTGGCTTTGTTTTTAGATCTCAGAAGGGTCACAACTGTGGCAGAGGAGGATCACTGGTGCAGGGTGTCAGTGATGGGGTATGTGCACGGGTGCAACTGGTGCATGAGTCTATGGCATATGAATATGTTCAAGTGGTCATGGGGCACTGTCTCGGTGGGTGGAGACCCACATAATAACCAAAAGAATGTTGAATTCCCATCCTGGGAAGTCTTACTACATTCTCTAATAGAGTGGCAAGAATCCTCCAAGTACATAGGCAGTGCCTAGCAAGGGAGGACAGACATAATGCCAGGCCCTTGATACTGATGGTTTTACTTATGAACCTTTTCTTGTGAAAGCCTGTTATTATAAATTGCCTAAGAGTTACCTCCTGAAAGCCTCCTTGTTGCTCAAATGTGGCCTCTTTCTAAGCCAAACTCAGCATATAAATGCAATACCTTCCCTCCAGTATGAGACATGACTCCAAGGGATGAGCCTCCCTGCCACTGAGACATTATTACCAAGCAACAACTAGCAATGCATCTGGAAAGGGACCTTGACCATAAGGGGGATAATAGAAACAAATGAGTTTTTATGGCTAAGAGATTTCAAGGTGAGTCAGGAGGTCATTCCAGAGGTTATACTTATGCACATCTCGGCAGGATCTCATTGACTGTCACACTAAACAGTCCCTTAAAAAGTGGGGCTTCTGAGGGCTCTAGAGACATCTAGACACTACAAGCAGGGCAGATAATCTCAGGAATTTGGCACCCTGTCAGTGGGCCTTACTTTGGAATATATGTTCCTCAATGTAACAGAATTAGACTCATTTATAATTTCCCTACACACGGCTCTTCTGCCCCTTTTATTTGAACTTATAATTGGCACTGTACTTATTAAATATATGTCCCAGAGGCTTAAGTCTTTGGTCTGTTCATATGCCACTTGAGCCCTGAATTTCAGCAGAGCTGCAACACCTACTCTCCAGTTCATTGGACTCACCCAAGACAACTAACAAAAGGATGATGATGGACAATGCCCATCCCAAGGAGCAGAGTGTCTGCAACTGCAAGCAAGACAGTTCCACCCATCTGCCCCATGGGATCTAAGCGCCTTCTCAATCAGAAACAGAGTGGGCATCACCATCCCCAAATCCTCAAGACTGAGGAATGAACAAACATAAGGGGGGAGTGCAACTATGGACTAAAGTGGACTTATTATTATTTTAGTAATGGAAGAACTTGTATCATTGATATAAAGGCAGTGGCCACGAGAGGTTCTAATAGGAGCGAGGGTGAAGAATAGATGTAACATGGGGGCATTTTGGGGACATTGGAATTGTCTTGCATGACATTGCAATAGTGGATATAGGCCATTATACATTTTATCAAAACCTATAAAGTTGTGTGGGGCAAAATTTAAATTATAGTGCATGGTTAGTAGCAATGCTTCAATATGTGTTCATCAATTGCAACAAATGTACCACATTAATGAAAGATGTTGTTATTTGGGAGTGTGGGGGAGGGTGAGGGTGGGGTATATGGGAATCTCATATATATATATATTTAGGTACAGGGGGTTGGGGATTGAAGCCAGGATCTTGTAGCTGGGAAGCTGGTGCTCAACCACTGAGCCACATCAGCTTCCCTGAGTTTTTTTTTTTGTTGTTGGTTTTGTTTGTTTGTTTTTGTTTTCTCAGGAGGCACTGGAACCCAACTCAGGACCTCCCATATGGAAAGTAGGCGCTCAATTGCTTGAGTCACAACCACTTCTCCTATATTTTTGATGTACCATTTTTGTAATCTAAAGCTTCTTAAATATAAAAAAAAAATTATTAAAAAAAAGAAACTGAACATTGCAAATATAGTTGAAACTCCTTCTTTTAAGTCTTCCAAATCCCATTCAACTTTAATTATCTTCTGTCACCCCTACTTCATTGTATTAGGAGAAAGAACCAATAATACATATATAAAATTTAATTTATTTTATATATAAATTATTTATATATAATTGATTTTAAACAGTTAGTTCATATGATTGTGGTGGCTGGCAAGTACAAATTTTGTAGGGCATTCTGGCAGACTAGATATTCCAGTAAGAGTTGATGTTGAAGTCTTGATTCTTAAATCTGTAGGGGAGACCAGCAGGCTGGAAACTAAGAGAGGAACAGAGGATGTGTCTTGAGGCAAAATTTCTTCTCTTTTTGTAAACCAAGGTTCTTTCTTTGAAGGCCCTCAACTGACTGGATGATAATTATATTATCAATAGTAATTACCTTTCCTTAAAGTCAACTGATTATAGGTGCTAATCTCATTTACAAAATACTTTCACAGCAACATCTAGGTCAATGTTTGACCAACTGGACTCCATAACCTAGCCAAGTTGACATGTAAAATTAACCATCACAACTGTTTTCAATACAGTATGCATATCTATATATTTACCTCTTATCTTCATTTGTATACAGATGAAAAATATATATTACTATTTTGAGTTTTAAAACTTTATATAAATGGCATCCATCTGAAATGTGCTTTCTTCTCTCAACATTATATTTATGATGTGTAGCGCTAGTGCATTTTCAGTTTTGTATAGTATTTCATTGTATGAATATACCAAAATTCACTTACCCAATTGCCTGTTAATGGATATTTAGGTTCTTTCTTTCTTTCTTTCTTTCTTTCTTTCTTTCTTTCTTTCTTTCTTTCTTTCTCTTTCTTTCTTTCTCTCTCTCTCTCTCTCTTTCTTTCTTTCTTTCTTTCTTTCTTTCTTTCTTTCTTTCTTTCTTAAAAATCAATTTTATTGATACACATTAATAAAGCATAAATCCATCCAAAGTATATAATCAATGGTATTCAGTATAATCACATAGTTGTGCCTTTAAAACTCCAATCATTTTTAGAGCATTTTCATTATTCCAGTAATAATAACACTAAAAAACAAAAAACAATCAAACAAACAACACTCATCACCACTCAATCTCCCCTGCCATATGTAGCTACTATTGTTTCTTTCTCTCTAGTATGTTTGTAATTATATTTTGTAAGAACAATCATGTATACAATACCACTCATATTTATATTTTACATGAAATTTCACTTTGTTATACAGTCCCATGTTACATTTTTTAGCTTTCCTTCTAGTAATATAAATGTCCTTAGGCCTTCCCTTTCATCCACTGTCATAACCATACAATAGCTCTGCTAGTCACAAACAGCATGATATGCTCTCACAGTTTCCATTTATTTCCAAAGATTTACAAGCTTTAACCACTTTTTCATAGATTAACCCTCAGCTTTCCATTCTCTAACTTCATTCTATTTTCTGGTGACCTATATTCTAAATATTAATTCCATGAGATTATATATTTACTTCATAACAGTGCATTTGTCCTTTTGTGTCTGCCTTGCTTTACTCAATATAATGTCTTCCAGGTTCATCCCTGTTGTCATATGCCTCAAGACTTCATTTTTTCTTACCTATGCATAATATTTCATCTTGTGTATACACCACAATTTGTTTATCCTTTCATCAGTTGATGGACACCTGGGTTGTTTCCAACTTTTGACAATCATGAATAATGCTGCTATGAACATTGGTGTGCAGATGTCTATTCATGTCACTGCTCTCAGTTCTTCTGGCTATATTCCTAGCAATAGTATTGCTGGGTACCATGGCAAGTTTATATTTAACTTCCTTAGGAACTGCCAAACAGTCTTCCAGAGTGGCTGTACCATTCTATATTCCCCAAAACAGTGAATAAGCGTTCCTATCTCTTCACATCCTTTCCAACACTAGTAGTTTTCTTACTTTTTGATAGTGGCCAGTCTAATAGGTGTGAAATGATATCTTATTGTAGATTTGACTTGCATTTCCCTAATAGCTAGTGATGTTGAACATTTTTTCACGTGTTTCTTTGCCATTTGTATTTCTTCTTTGGACAATTGTCTATTCAAGTCTTTTGCACATTTTTAAATTGTGTAGTTTGTCTTTTTATTGTTGAGTTGTATGATTTTTTTATATATCATGGGTATTAAACCCTTATTGAATATGTAATTGCCAAATATTTCCCCCATCGAGTGGGTTGCCTTCTCACTATTTTGACAAAGTCCTTTGAGGTACAAAAGTGTTTACTTTTGAGGAGGTCTGATTTATCTATTTTTTTCTTTTGTTGCTCATGCTTGGGTGTAAGATTTAAGAAACTACTGCCTACCACAAGATCTTGAAGATGCTTTCCTACATTTTTTTTTCTAGTTTTATGGTGGTTGTTTTTTATTTAGGTCCTTGATCCAGTTTGAGTTAATTTTTGTATAAGGTGTGAGATAAGGGTCTTCTTTCTTTCTTTTGGATATGGCTATACAGTTCTCCCAACATCTTTTGTTGAATAGACTGTACTGGCCCAGCTCGGTGGGCTCAA
>JAKSZT010054583.1:6407760-6642364 GCA_026826555.1 Tolypeutes matacus
TCTCTCTCTCTCTCTCTCTCTCTCTCTCTCTCTCTCTCTCTCTCTCTCTCTCCCTCCCTCCCTCCCTCCCTCCCTCCCTTCCTTCCTTCTTTCTTTCTTTCTTTCTTTCTTTCTTTCATCACAATGTATCAATAAACATTCTCATACCTGTTGCCGTGAGAAAAGATGGGAGAATTTTTCTGAGCCAGTAGTTCTTAAACTTTTTGGTTCCAGGACCCATTTACGTTTCTAAAATTTATTGAGTACCCCAAAGAACATTCTTTATGTGAGTTATATATATCAGTACTTATCACATTAGAAATTAAAATGGATAAACTTTAAAAATATCCATTAATTTGTTTAAAGTAACAATAACAAACCTATTACATGTCACTATAAAAATATTAACAATAAAATAAACCATAAAGTAATAATAAAAATACTATATTTTATTATAGTATATTATATATGTATATATGTATATGTATGTATGTGTGTGTGTGTGTGTATATTATTATTATTATTTTTTTTTCTTTTAGGCGGTGCCAGGGATTGAACCTGGGACCTCATACATAGAAAGCAGGCATTCAACCACTGAACTTCACCTGCTCCCCTAATAACTATATTTTATAAAACAAAAGTAATTTAGTGAGAAGAGTGACATTGCATTATATTTTTGTAAATGTCTTTAATGTCAGGCTTAATAGAAGGCAGCTGATTCTCATTTCTGCAGTTACTCAACTGTGATATTCCACATTATGCAGCCTCTGGAAAACTCAGATTGAAAAAGACAAATAATGCCTTAGTGTTATCATAAAAGTAGTTTTAACCTTGTGGATCCACAAAAAGAGTCTTGGGGATCCTCAGGAGTTTCTGGACCACACTTTGAGAATTACTGCTTGTGCTGGTTTGGACCTGTATGTAACCTAGTAAAACATGTTCTTAAACTTAATCCATTCCTTTGTGTATGAACCCATTGAAAGCAGGATGTTTTGATGAGGTTACTTCAGTTAAGGTGTGGCACAACTCAATTAGAATGTGTTTTAATCCTATTACTGGAGTCCTTTATAAGTGGAGTGAAATTTAGATAGAGGAAGAGAGAAGCCATGGGAAGAAAGAAGCTGAAGGTTAATGGAATCCAGAAGAGAAAGGAGATGCTAGGAGAGGCTGCCATGTGCATTGCCATGTGACAGAGGAGCCCAGGGCCAAGGATCACCAGTAACCAGCCCTAGAATGCCAGCTTCAGAAACAAAGCATCACCTTGATGATGCTTCAATTTGGACTTTTTCCTAACCTCAAAACTGTGAGCTAATAATTTCCCATTATTTATGCCAACCCATTGCATGGTATTTGCTTGAGCAGCCAACGAAACGAAAACAGTCATTGGCATTCAAACTTTTTTGACCATGACTCCATAAATAAATAAATTAATTAACAGATAGATAAATAAACACACACTGAGTCTTGAGCATCCATATGTAATGTGTATAAGCACACACTCAGTTGTATATTTATAACTCAAACAAAAGTTTCACAAAATGATATTTACTTTCACTATTTTCCAGGCACCTTGACATATTCTATTCTTTTTATTTATGTTTCATTTCATTTTAAAAGAATTGCTGGTTGGCATTTACTAACTTGACTTCATATGGCTTGAGAACCACAGTTTGAAAATCACTGTGTTAGGGAGTATACATCTAGGAGTGTAATTTCTGTGTCTATGGTACACTTTTCCAAGTGGTTATCCCTATTTATGCTCCTATTTGACTGAGTAGCAGAGTCGTCTTGCCACATCCTCTTGGAATTGTCAGATTTTCAGATTTGGAAATTGTCACTTGGAATTGTCAGACTTTCAAAATTTTTTTCTAATCTGAAGGATACCAGGTTTCAATTTGTATTACCTTGAAGGCTAGTACACATGCTTCTTGGCCATTTTAAGTTGCCTATTCATACCCTTTGTCCATTTTAAAATTCAATTATTTATCTTTCCTTGATTTGTAGAAGTGTCTTTTTTATTTAGAATACACATCACTTGTTAGTTTTATTCTTTGTAAATATCTTCTCCCAGTTTGGGGTTTGTCTTTTTTCTGTTTATCTTCTTATGTTTAGAACTTCTGTAATTTATTGTAATTAAATTTATCAATCTTTTCCTTTATGGTTTGTACTATTGTGGCTTGTTTAAAAATCCATCCTTATCTTAAGATCATAAAGGTATTCTCTTATATTTTCTTCTACAAAATTTAAAGTTTTATTTTCCCCATTAGATATGTAACTCGTGTGAAATTGATTTCATATGTAGATTCCAAATTTTCTTCTCCTTTCCTAATTAGTTTCAGCACATTTTATTGAACATACACTGGTTTGTATCCCATCTCTATCATATACAGATTCTATAGTAATTCAAACCACCATCTTTCTTTCCTGGCTTATTACAAGACACTTCTTAAGTGTCTCTCTCCTTTCCTCTTACTATTTTCATCATAATAGCTGAATCATCCTTTCAAAACCTAAGCCAGATCTTGCCATTCCTCTGCTCAAAATCCTCCAAGGCTTTCTCCAAGTCCTTCTTATGACGTTTAAGGACCCATATAATGTGGCTTGCTCATTATCTCTCTAATGTCTTCTGCTTCTACCCCATTACTCACTTTCTCTCCCATTGTGCCTCATTTACTTCACCAGGCCAGGCCTGTTCTCACCACAGGGCCTTTGCACTTGCTGTTTCTGCTGCTTGGCATGATCTTCCTCCAGATATCTGCAAGTCTAGCTCCCTTACTTTCTCAAGTGTTCATTCAAATGCCACCTTCACAGGAAGGCATTTCTTAACCACGCTAAATAAAATTGCAGCCCCTCCCTAATACTTTCTATCTCCCTTCCTTGCTTTTTTTTTTTTTTTTAGCACTTGTTACTGTTTAACAAACTAAATATTTACTCATTTTGTTAGTTTTCTCCCATATTACATCAAAAGTTTCATGAAATCAGGGATTTTTATCTTCTTTTATTTCTTTTTCACTGCTTAGCTCCTTGTCCTAAAACAGTACCTACCATATGGTAGGTGTTCTATACATATTTGATGAATGAATGAATAAATATATCATCCTTGTACATATGTGTGGGTCTGTTTCTGGGCTCTCTCTTTTGTTACATTGTTCTAATTGTGTATCCCTGCACTAATATGATACTGTCTGATTACCGTGGCTGGATATAAAAAGCTTTCCAATCTGGTGGGGAAATTTCCCTGCTCCCTTTCTACCCCACCCTAAATCTTGACCTTCAAACTTTCTTGTCTATTATTAGTCTTTTCCTGCTCCATATACATTTTAAAGTCAGTTTGTCAAGAACTAAGAGAAAGTCCATTGGAATTTTGATTTGGGATTTATAGATTAATTTGGGGAGAATTCACATCTTCACAATATCAGGTCTTCTCATCTATGAACATGTTTTGCAACAAGCCGTTGAGTGAATGAAAGAGCTCGGCTGCGAATCCAAGTCTGTCAGCCTCTCACACCAGTTCTCCTTCCTTCTTCTGTACTTCGTGTGAATATACATTCAGCAGGACTCCAAAGTTCACTCTGCTTAGTGTCCGAATCACGTCCCACAATGCTGTCTGAGTGTCCCCCCTTCATTTAGTTATGTGCTCTGCAGCTGACTCAGTCCTGAGTTCTTCCGAGCATGTCAGTGACCTTAAAGTGTGGAAATGTAGTCATCCTGGGAGGAGGGATTTTTATTCACTTTTACATCAGTTACCTTGGGAATAAAAGGGAAAGTTGAAAAGAAGTTAGTGACGTGACATATACCACCCAGGCTTCTTTTACTTCACTTTTTTTTGGGTGTGCATATGTTTGTTTTTAGGAGGTACCGGGGATTGAACCCAGGACCTTGGATATGGGAAGCAGGCACTCAACCACTTCAGCTACATCTGTTCCCCACTTCACTTTACTAATATGTTCCTAGTGACCCATGAGCGCTATTGAGCCAATAATTGGAGTGTTCCAACAATCCTTTGATGGATTGCAAGTTCCTGTCATGTGTGCTGATTCTCTCCCATCTGTATCAGTGGCAGACATTGCTAGTCAAACACCACCTTTTTTCCATTGTCCCCAGATCAAGATTCAGAGTTACAGGAGGTTCTACTAATTGACTGACTTTGGCATAGAAAACCTATGTGCTATCCTTTTTATACTCTGATTTAGTAAGGTTAGAAGCATTTAAAACTGGGATGAGTCAAAACCAGTGCTGCTCTGTGACTCAGAACACCAGTGGCGCTCCAAAGGAAAGTGTCAGCTTCTCTATCTAAAGGCAGGGAGTGTTGAATGGAGGAGCATGTTGCTCACCAACTGAACTTGTAATAGCAGAAGTTTGTTTTTATTGATAGGCTAGATAACAAAGTACCCATGGATGCCCAGAGGTGAAGAGAGAGATGAACTTCCTAGCAAACGCAGTGGACCAGGAGACAGGCAGGTGACCCAGGAGGTGGTGTTGGTAGAAGACGCAAAGGATGAATACAGTTCTTCTCCAAGAATGGTAAGGGACACTGCAATCACTGTGGTTTGGGGTGTAGGACTATTGTCATGTTAATCTCAGATAATAAACCCATGTGTCGGTAAGGTCATATTTAACACCAAAACTATAGGCTCTTAATTTGCTTCTGTTGTTTGCTACCGGCTGCCTGTCATCCTTTGGAACAGGAGTCCCCTGACTCCTGTGATTCCTGGATCACTGCTGAGGAAAGCAGTGCTTGTTAGCAGCTTGGCTTCTGGAATCAGACAGGGAGTTGAATCCTTGCTCTGACACTTGCAAGGCATGTGACCTGGGACAACATATATAACTTCTTTAAGCTGGTTTCCTCCTCTGCAATCTAGGGATAATAATAGAATTTATCTAAAAGGGTAGTGTGAGGATTGAGCTAATACATTTAAGCGTGCTTAGCTTGGCATGGTAGGCACTCAACCCTGTATTCATATTAAAACGTTCTCCCTCTGTCTGCCTCCCTCTCTCACAGTCAGTGAGCTTAAAAGTGAGAAAGTTTGAGGCTGGTCAGGGGAATGAATTTTGTTGGTATCTGGGGCTTGAGTCAATATAAGTATCATCTGAAATTTGGTGCTACAGGTCATCTTTCACCCACAAATTATACCTGTACATTTTGAAGAAGAAAATTTGGGCTGGAAAATGCATCTTCCCATTGTGTCTATCCGAAAAAATAAAAAATAAAAAAATAAAAATCCCATTGATTTATAATATCATTATTTTAGAATCATGGATTTAAAAAATCCTTTTAGATATCAAATATCTATAGGTTCAAAAAACTCGTTGCCTCATATATTAAAATTAAATATCACTGAAGTCATAGATGTCTACATTTTAGTTTTAGAATTTCAGGCTTTTATGGAATAAAACAGTTAGTTGGTTATCTGGTAGAGTTTGTAAAAAATTAAGAAAATGCAGAGGTTAAGGATTTCTGAAGGTTCTGTGCGATTAAAGAAATATAGAAAAACATGAATATTTCGTAGGTATTTTTGACAGAAACCATTTCTAGATGCCCCAGTAAGATTATAGAAAATGCACACTTTGACTTAGTTCTCTGGAGAAAGGTATAAGTGATTACTGGGCAGAGCTGGTATGGGTGTACATTTTTATAGGGACTTAGGATGCTTTTCCTACTATTACCTCAAGGAAACTTTTGTCTTCATCCAAGTAGATAGAGTTGTGGGTGCAGATGTTCATCCCAGCCATGTTTGTGATAATGAAGTAATGAGAAACAATGCAAACATTCAAAAGTAGATGAATGAAATCATAGTACATGCATTCTATAGAATAATGAAAATAATGAAAATAATACATGCATGGTTAAAAAGTCAAAAAGTGCTAAAAGGTTTATCACAAAATGAGCAGCGTCATGGCCCATCACTCTCAACTTCCAGTCTGTCTTACCAGCAGCAGCGATTTCCAACATTTTTAAGTATTTATTTTGCTATTTTTACCTGCTTTTTTCTTTCCAAATAATATGCTTCTTGATTTGTTAATTTTATACCTGATCCATTCTCTTTCTTTTAGGGTAGGTGAATATTTATCTCCGTTATAACATTTCTTCATGACTGGCTTCCCTTTATTACCCCCAATATATTATATCACAATTTTGAGGTAAATCAATATTTTGTATTTATACTATTTAGTCCTGTAAGTATTGTTTACTTCTGAGCCAAGTAGCTGGCTATGATTTTTTTATTTTTGTATAGCTAAATTTTTTTCTTGAAGTTAAAAATTATCTTTTATTTTATTTGCCTACCTTTGTATATCTAACACTAATTTGTGCCATAACAGTCATCCATCTTCAAATAAGATTTTCCACATAGTCAAACCTATCAAATAGTATACTCTTCCATCCCCCCTCTGGAGTGTCCATCTACTGGCTCCAATTTGGACTGGTTATTTTCTAGAGCTGGTTTATGGAGATTCCTTTGCTGTCATCCTGGGAAATCTTTCAATCTTTCCCAAATAGAATTCTCTTTTCTGGATCCAGTGGTATGCTGGAGTAGGCTTGTACTGGCTTATGAGTGCTGATGGTCAAATTTTCAGGAATTTTGTGAGTCAGTTGATATCACGTTGATAGCTTGAAATTGTTGATGGTGGACTATTTGCACCATGGAAATGGGCATAGGCTGCAAATTAAGGCTACCTTACACCCAAGAGCCCCTTGTTGAACACTTACCATCACAACACTGCCTGGATCCCATGATTCCATTATCTTAGTTTACCATCTTTTTTGTTTGGAGCACATATCCCAGTAACTTCCTAAGAAAACTGCTGAATGGGAAGTACATTTAAAAAACAAAATTATATATCTAAAAAATATATATAATTACACTTTCCCCACACATGATTAATATTTTAGCTAGATATAGAAATCTGATTTGGAAATAATTTTCTTTGAGAATTTGAGATGTTGAGACATTTATCTTGGTTTTTTTCAGTGTTGCTATTGAGAAGGCACAAACCATTCTGATTTCTGTTGTTGCAAATGTAACCTGTTATGTTTTCTCTCCCTTTGGAAGCTCTTAGGGTTGTTTCTTTTCTCTAATGACCTGAAATTTCATGATTCATAAGCCTTGATATGGTCTTTTTTAATCTAACATGCTGGACATGTGGTAATTCCTTTTCCTGAAGATTCATATTCTTTAGTTCACGGAAAAATTCTTGTCTGAATTCTTTGATAATTTCCTTATCCTGTTTTCTCTTATATCTTTTCTGGCATTCCTACTAGACAGATACTGGTCTCCTTAGCTTAACTTTCTAATTTTTTTCTTTTTTTCCATTATCCATCATTTTTTGTCTTTTTTTTGTTCTACCTTTTGGAAAATTTCTTCAGCTTTATCATCCAAACTTTCTATTGACTTTTTTTCTGCTGTAATAGTAAAAAATTTCCATGATGTTGATCATGTTCTTTCCTTGCCCATGGATTCTTTTTTTCTTATTTCATGGTTGCATTATCTTATGTATTTGTCAGTGTATAATAGTTTTATTTTTGTGTTTTATCTGCTTTCCTGAAATGTATGGGATTCTGTTCAGTTCTATTTTTTAATGCTTATTTGTTTTTCATGTTGGACTCCTTCCTCCTGTGTCTGATGTTTTTGTCTCTCTACTCCCATTACAAGAGTCAGGCATCATAAAGTTGATTGGAATTTGAGACAGGATATCACTGTAGGATGACAGGGCAGAGTTAGCTTTACTGCTAGTTGATTCATAAATATTAGTATCTATGGCATTTTAAGCATCTGGGTTTATTTAATTTTGTTGCTCCAAAAAGAAATTTCCAATTTGTTGCCTTGTAGATATAAGCCTAACTGCCAGTGTTCTGGGATCTCATCATTGTATTAAATCTCCCCATTTTCAATCTCTTGAATCACCTCTGGCTTCTATCCTGACTTCTGCTGAATCGGGTACTCCCATGTCTAGGAGGCTCTCTGGTTCATTTTCTTCACGTAATAATCCCCCTGCATCTTTGGGTTGAGAAGGAATAGTACCTTGGCTACCACAGCAGAGCCTGCATATCTAACCGGTCCAAATACAGGTTTGAAGCCAGCACCATGTCTTAAGGTCCATTTGCTGTGGAACTCTTTGGGGAGGATTCTAGGATGAATTTGTATCTTGAAAAAATTCCTTAGCTATAGGCACTTAGTTTCAGCCTTTTCTGTTCTTCAAAGGCAGTTACTACGCTTTCATCTAATTTCCATCTTGTAAAAAATGGATGTTTCCTGTTCTCCGATCCTTTTTGTACTTTTTTTTTTCTTTTTTCTCTTTTTAGTGGAAGGCAAAAAAGATGAACACATGAATTCTAGCCACCATGTTTAATCATGAATAATATGCTTTTGAATAATTTTTTTTAATGCCAAGGGAAAAGGCTTAGTATGTGAATTGGGACACACAATTGTAGAAGGAAACATAACAAAGTTTATCCCTAGGTTGTGGAAGTATTGGTGCTTATTATTATTTTATTTTGAAAATCCTTTCTGCAGTTTTCAAAGTTTTTACAGTAAGCGTGCAATATTTTCATAACGAAAGAATTTTAGAAAGATGTTAGAAACTTTACATCAATGCTGATAGTAGCTCAATAAGGGCATTTTTTATTGCAGTGGATATGAGTGGCCCGGAGAAGGAAAAAGTGCTCATTTTCTCCATGTCAAATGGTAAAGCTCCAAAAATAAATTAAACATAGGTAGGGGAGAAGCAACCTCTAATCTTTCTGGTAACAAGTTTGAATTTTCTTTTCAATAATATTGTGGATTTAATTTCTGTAGACAATGATTAGAAAATATATTTTAAGATTATGTAACTGGTAGTATTAAGAATCTGAATTAAGAATAAAGTGCATATCCTATAGTTACTCTAATCTTAAAAGTAGCTCTTAAATACCTACCTATAATCTAAATCAGAATATTCCAAAATAGGTTTCTGGAATATCAGCTCCAATTGATCCTCTACAAAAAAAAAAAAAAGTTTGCAAATCACTGCATATTATTTTGCCATCTTGTAGAAACAATCAGCATTAAGGATCTGAAGTCTTTGAGGACTACTGCAGTAAAGAACCTTGGCTGGCTTTGTTGGTTTAACTGCTGAAGTCAGTTTTTAAAAGTTTTTCAACCGTGGAACCCTTTTTGCACAACACCTCTCCACATCATCCTGGACATTATTACTATTGTTATTACTGTTTAAATTAACTTAAAACGCCTAGTGTTTCACTTCTTCTTTACCATAGGGATATTCTTTAGGCAGAAAGTTTATGCAGCCACACTTAGTTTTATGGTCTGGTAGAGTCAAACCATTCCATTTATTCCATCACAGAGTAAACTAGAAATAAGTCTGCTGGATGCATCCTCCATTGCTTTAGTACGGAAATATTTGACTGTTGCATTGAAGGGTAGAGTAATTTTTGTGTTTTGCTTTGTTTTGTTTTTGGGTAAGACTTAGGTGGTCGCTGGTTCCCAGCTGTTTGCCAGTGGTTAGGGTGTTTTGTAAGGCATGGTGCATCCTGTGGGAGTATATTTGCTAAAATATATCTGTAGGTACTGGTTATTGTCAAATTGTGCAGCTGGAGCCCTGAGATATGAAGGTTTATTGTCTAATTTTCAGGCAAACATAATTTTAATGAAAGTAATCATTCAGGGATTTTCTTTACCATATTTGTTCTTTATGTCTGGACTCCTTTTATGAAAGGAAATGGGAAAAATAATTTGAGAATCTAAAATAAATCAAATTCTATCAGCTGATATTCTTAAACTGGTCTATCTAAGCATATAAATAGTGCAATTTACAATGCAGTAAATTGTTTGGAAATAATTGGCTCTTCTAAAACAGTTTTAAAAGTCTTGCACTCTAGATAGTCCTTCCACAAGTAGGAAGCCATTGAGCTTATTGGAAAGCTTGAGAGTTGAGACTTGGGTTCTAGTCTCAGGCCTTCTCTGAGATAGTTAGTATTATTAATAGCAACTTACATTGGGGACTTACCATGCGCTAGTTCTTGTGCTACAAGCTCTATATGTATGAGATCTTTTAATCTTCACTATACCCCATTCAAGAGTTGGAGTAGATGACTCTCAATTCCTTTTCCAGCCTTAAATGATTCCAGGAGCCATGTCTCTGCTGCCAGACCTTTGTTCCACTCTAGGGGGAGTCAGGGAGTGAAGGAATCTTATCCTCACTAAAAGGGGGTGGGGGTGCATGTGACAAGCTCCTGGGAACCTGAGTCAGAACTCAAAACCAAATTTTATTTGAACTAATATATAATCTATTATAATATATATCATAATCAGATGTCTTGACTAGGTTTTTCTGGTGGCCCAAGCATCTAATATCCCTATATAGCACTGCTTTCTTGGATCACAGTCAATTTAAATTGATCTGGGGTGAGAAGATGACTTATATTTTCTTCCTTGCCCGTAAGTGTGGGATTCTGTGTTTGACAATGCAGCCCATCAACTCTTCCAGCTATAGCTTTTCAAAAATAGTCAAGCAGCACCATGCATTCCATCACAATAATGTCACCAACTTACAATTCCAAGGGTCTTGAGGTTTAAAATGTATTGCCTCACCCATGATCTCATTTGATTTCTTGTCCTCAATGCTGAATCATATTGTAACATGTCTGGAAATCATCATCTTCCAGAACATTACTTTTTACCATGTGAATGCAGGGTTGTGCCACCATCCAGTGGATTCGAGAAGGGAGGGTAAAATCCAATGGATTTGTTCTCCACTCAATTTGACTTAGATTGAAATCTATCATTGCCTGATGCCCAGATCATCTCCTACTTGGCCTCTCTGCTTTGGCAGAATGGTCTTGGTCCAAGGCAGGCAGAATCTTATTTGTTTTTCACACAAATTATCACACCATTAAATGTAAAGAAATTGGGGAGCATGTGCCACTTCCGTACAGCTTAGGCCTTCTTTCAATGAACAAGCATGCTAGAATTCATCATCTATCCTTTACCTTCCTAAACAGGTCTCTCACAAAACACTCTCAGGGAGTTTTCAGAATTCCTAGGAAACCAAACTAGAGGTTTATTGAACTCTTACTTTTCTGAGCTCATCTTTCTTACTGTTTACACTTTAACCTGTTATCTGCTGAGAGATTACTGGGAAAGAGTTCTCTGCTCAGTTCCTGTTATGGTTTTTAATGATGCCATTTCTTCCTCCCCCACTGGGAAATAACTGCATATTAAATAGTTCACCAAATGAGAAAGATAAAATTAGTGTTTAAATCGGATATACTGAGTTCGAATCTTTTAGTAGGTAAAACTAAAGCCTTCCTTATCCTAAATGTGGAAACTTATTTAAAAAACCCAAAGATTTATTTTTTTCAAGGAGCCCCAACATGTTGGCAGTTCCTGGAAAAATGGTTGGACAATTCAATTTGAGGCAGACTCATTTCCTTAGGCCCCAGATTATACAGTCAAGAGTTTATGGAGATTCTGGAGCCTCTAACAATCAGTGATACAGCTCCCCCACAAAATGCCGTAGTGTGGACACAGGGGCTGTGAGAGAGCCTCTTATCAGGCTAAAACTTACATTTAGAGATTTACTTTGGCTCAAGATTCTGTCACTTGGTAAATTATAAAAACCTTGTGTGAAGGTTGACATATTCAGACTTGTGAATTGCTCTTTTCTAAGAGCAGTTTTTGTTTGTTTTTTTTCGAGGTACTGGGGACTGGGATTGAACCCAGGAGCTCGTTTGTGGGAAGCTGGTGCTCAACCACTGAGCCACATGGGCTCCGCTGAGTTGGGTCTTTCATTTGTTTGTTGGTTGTTTTTAGGAGGAACCAGGATGTGAGCCTGGGACCTCCCACGTCCGAAGCAGGCATTCAACCACTTGAGCCAGTCTGCTCGCCGCGAGCAGTTTTTGATATTGATGGTTGGGAAAAAACTGGGTATCTAGTGGTGGAAACAACCCAAGTGTCCATCAAGGTGGAAACAATCCAAGTGTCCATCAACAAATGAATGGATAAATAAAATGTGGTACTTATACAAAATGGAATACTATTCAGTCATAAAAAGGAAAAAAGTTCTGATACATGCTACAACATGGATCGACCTTGAAAATATTAAGCTAAGTGAAATAATCCAGACACAAAAGGACAAATATTGTACGATTCCACTTATATGAAATATCTAGAATAGGTAGATTCATAGAGACAGAAAATAGAAGGAAGGTTACCAGGGGCTGGAAGGAGAATGGAATGAGGGAGTTAGTGCTTAATGGGTACAGAGTTTCTGTTTCTGATGAAAAAACTTTGGAAATTGATGGTGATGATGGTTGCACAACATTGTGAATGTAATTAATGCCACTGAATTGTACACTTAAAATGGCTAAAATGTCAAATTTTATGTTATATATATATATATATATATATATATATTTTTTTTTTTTTTTACCACTACTAAAAAGCAACTGGATAGCTGAAGTTGGAAAGAGGCTATTGTAGGGAAGAAAAACAATGAAATGGTAGGGAGTGAAGGGAAGTCGGAGAAAGGGCAGCTAGTGATGGTGATTGTAGAGGGAAGGGTGGAAGAAGCCTGAAGATGAATTTCACATATTTCATTAATCTACTTATTCAGCAAAGAGTCATTGAGGATCCATTGCGCATGAAACACTTTGTTAATGGTTAGGGAAGAAATAAACGTGGTGGAGAAGCAGCTACGTCAGCAAGCAGTGTCGTGGCCGTAAAGAAGTAAGCCGCGAAGGCAGAGAGGGCTGTGGGATTCCTGAGGAAGGATACGTGTGGGGAGGGCTGACAGGCAACTTGGTGACGGAGATGGTCAAGTTGGACTTAAAGACAAATAGGAATGTTTGTTCCGAGGACAATAGAGAGGGGTGACCTGAGCAAAGGGCACAGACAAGGAAGAGCTCGCGTGGAGAAGTTCAGGAAGGCAGGAAGGCGGGAGTGGCCAGTGCAGCGGCTGAAACTCCTCAGGCTGAAATATGGTGACTGACCTTTAGTCTCGTGATGGAATCTGGATTTGCTTCTGGAAGTGATTTGGCTCTGGTGGAGGAAGGGACCTGACCAAATTTGCATTTTTGAGAGATTGCTCTGGCAACCTTGAAGTGGTTGGATTGGGATGGGGGTTGAGGGGGTGGTGGTGGATAGAATCTAAGGACAGGGTGAGCAGTTCAGAGTTTTGACTATAATCATGTGCTCCTGGCACGTCCCACTGCTCAGGGTACCCTATGAAATGAAATGAGACTGCATTAAACCTGTGTCTATATAGCTTGCAAGAACTGCATGTGGAAATCTCAAGCATGTTTGGGTTTGTTTATGAATTTTGGGTGTTTGTGTTTTAAGCTACAACTTAAAGCCTCACAAGGCTAGGACGACCTACTAGTATAAAGGAATGCAATGATTTAACTCTTGGACGAGTTATATAGGTTTATACACAGGTGTTATTATTTGTGTATTCATACAGAACATTTTCAGGTTTTTATTAGCCCATCTGAAGAGTCCATCAACACAAGAACTAACAATAAGTCGAAATTTTGTTAAACCCAAGTGTGGTAGTTTGAAATTACTTTATGAATCCCCAAAAGAGAAATACTATGTTTCACACTAATACATTCCTGTGGGTGTGAGACCCATTTGATTGTATTACATCAGTGGGGTGTGATTCATGTTGAGTCTTCACCCTGTCTCTGAGTCTGATACTAAGGGAGATACAGAGACTCAGGGAAAAAAAGGAGCCAACATATTTGATTCTGCAATGTGAGGGAGAGGATTGCTTAAGCACAAAGCTGCCGAGAGCCTGGGCTCAAAGAGCAGCTCGAGAGGAGACCAGCCCTGTTATATGCCTGATAGCGTACAGCTGAACTTGGGAAGAGAGTGGAACAGCGGAGACTGATATAGGAGGCCTGGAAAGAGACAAGCCCTGTATCTCGTTGCTCACAGCTGAGCTCCAACAGAGAGTAGATTCTGGAGGGAAGGCAGAGATTGGCAGCCATCTTGCTTCACCATGTGGCAACAATGCCAGGATCTGCAGTAGCTGACTTTGGTGAGAAAGTACCTCCTATGGTGCCTTGAGTTAGGCTTTTTACGGCCTTGGACCTGTGACCTTTTACCCTAAATAAATACCCTTTATAAATGCCAACACATTTCTGGTACTTTGCATCAGCAGCCCTTTGACAAATTGAAACACCAAGTTAAAAGTAAATGCAACCTTAAAACAAAGACAATGTTGTTGTTTTTGAAGTCCACTTTCAAATGTGCCAAATGAAAAGCTTTAACTTTTTCCAAACCCCAAAAACACACTCTAATTTGAGGTTCTCTTGTGCTCAGCAGGAAGAAAAATCCTGCTGAACCCAGAAGCTCTTTTTTTCATTTCCTTTCCTCTTTTGGAATGTTTCTGTGGCTCAGACTCAGTAGCCATGAACCTGAGGACCATCGCCCCATTGGCAGTGACACCATTTCAATGGTCTAAGAGGTAGATGGTGAGAAAATAAATATTTGAAAGGAACAACCTTCAAAAAACAAAGAGAGGGAGAGAAGCAAGCCAGATCCTCTTACTTTGATTGCCAGATAAAGTGACAACAGGTGCTAGGACTTAGGTCAAAATTATTAATAGAATGGAAATTCTAATGAGAATAGCCGAGTGACGTTGGGAGCTAAAAACTAATACAGAGTTATGGATGGTGATCTCTGGTGGCATTTTCCACACAGGGCCTTTCCTAATCCCCCAGTTAGACTTTTGTCTCTTACTTTGTACATCATCTGAAGCAATGATTATATTCTGTCTTGCACCATATTTGTGTATTTGGTTTAGCCCGATTATTCCATCAAATCAATCCATATATTTACTTATTCCCGGTCTTGTTTGAGATGGGATTTAAGTTGTAGTTACAGGGTAAGTCCTTTAAGGACAGGAGCTACAGGTTACTCATATTGGTTTCCCTGTACCCTATGGCTTCTTGCATTGTAGGTGCTTTGTAGAGAGCTGTTGAATGGGGCTTTGGCTCTGACAGGTTTGATTTCCTGTTCTCTATTCACAGCAGTGTGACCTAGACAAGGAGTTTAATCCCACTAAATTTTCAGATTTCCCTTGGGAATAATATTACCTACCTCACTGGGTTTTTCTATTAAATAAAATAATATGTATATTTAACCTGTTAGGTCACTATCTAGCACAAAGCATGAGCTTAACATTTGCCTGCTATTATTAGTGTCTATAGCCTCAAGACCCCAAAGAATTGTTAAAATAATGTTTTTCCATTGTACCACAACTATAAGTGTGGTAAGTTACCTCATTTTACAGAATTGGGCCAAAATACACTCTCACAGAATTAACAACACACTAGATATAGTATGTGTTTGAGAGAATAAAATGTCATGGTGATACTACCCAAAGAAGTATGGAGGAAGGAAGTGATTTTTAGATACTCTGGCAGGTTCACTGGAGTTATATAGGGTCCCAATTTAGAGTGTTACAAATAGAATTGTATTTATTATTGTTTTTCAAATACTTCTGTATCTCACATCTCATTATTTGGTGACTGACATGATCTGTATTCTCTAGGGAATATCTATAATGTGTCAATACACAGGCAATTTTCTTGGCGTCCTTGATAGCTAGAAACAAGGCCATTCTCAGTTTGGGCCTTAGGTTCCCTGAGCAACTTCAGATAGAATCTACTTTCTTCCTATCAGCCTCATCCATTATTCAAAAAGGAAGAGCCTTACAGTGGTTAAGATTGTGCTCTCTGAGATGAGTTTGGGATCCCCCTGGGCCATTTTCAGGCTCTGGACTGAAAGCTTACTGCAGTTCCCCCTCTCTCCCCCCCATCTTTTTCCAAATGTACCACTGGTTAGCACTTAGTAATAATCCCTCAGTGCCAGGGAGGCTCACCCCCAGGAGTTATGTCCCATGTCGGGGGGGGGAAGTAAATGTGTTTATTTGCTGAGTTTGGCTTAGAGAGAGACCACATTTGAGTAACAAAGAGGTTTTCAGGAGGTAACTCTTAGATATTAATTATGATTAGGCTAAGTTTCATTTTTACAGGAATAAGGGTTATACATACAAGCATTAAGATTGAGGACTTGGAGTATAGACCTATTTTCTTTCCTTAGGCACTGCTTATATATTCCAGAGATTTTTGCTTATTTTATTTGAGAAAGTAGCAGGGCTTTCCCAGAAGTTTAATAGTTTGTTAGCTGCTGTATGGGCCTCTATGCAGTTTTTAGTTTGGATCACACAACCTTGTGAGGCAGGTAGGTAGGTAGGCCTTATTACCCCTTCTTTCCAAGAGGGAAATTGAGACTCAAAGAGGTTATGTAATTTTTGTAACACTACCCAATTCATATGTATAGAGGCTGAGATTTGAGCCCAGGTTGTCTTGCTCCAAAAGCAACTGCCATGCTGTACTGCCTCCCTTAATATCTGAGCATGCCCATCCCGGCTTCATGATATTGAGCAGTCATTAAATCTCTCACAGCTTTGGGTTTCTCATTTGCAAAAATGAGATAATAACTATCTTACAGGGTTGTTGTGAGAATAAATTTAGAAGACATTTACACATGAGGGTTTGTATCTACCACTGGGTAACTATTGAAGGGAGAGGTCTGAGTGGGCATTTCCAAGGGCTGTCAAACTTTGCTCAAAAGTTCTGATAGCATCAATGATCACAAAATACCAGAAGATGGCATGGATAGAGATCAGATTTGCATCTAACACCTAGCCCAGCATTTGTTCAGTAAATGTTTGTTGATTGAATTGATTCAACATCTGTGTTAGTTGCTTTTGATGTAGCAAGGTATACAGTTCCTCCCTCAAAAAACTCAGTTCTAAATAGAAAGAGACAGACCAGTGCACAGACAATAAATTAGTATAATGTATGGATTAGGGGTCAGGAAGACTTCCTGTAAAAGAATTCTGGGAGCTGAGTCTTAGAGTATAAATTGGAATCAGTCATGTGCAGAGCAGAAGAAGTGTGCCAGGAACAGTGTGTGCAAAGTCATGCACACTTAAGGGCCCAAGAAGTAGAAATCCTTCTGGGGGGGAGGAGCATATGGTGAGTGGCAAGAGGTGGTCCTCGACCTTTTCTGCTGGCCTGAGGAATTGGGATTGCATCCAGAGGTCATGTGTGGAGCTATGGAAAGATCTTAATTCGGGGCGTGTCACGAGCAGATTCACATTTTAGAAATGTCCCACTGTTAGAAAATGTGGGGAATGGTTGGAATAGGAAGAGGCTGGATATACAAGTAGAGTTAGAAGTTATAATAGTGGTTCAGGTACCAGGCCAGACCTAGTAAGAAGGATGGAGAGAGAGATATGGATTTCAACTGTATGTTGAAGGCAGAATTAACTGGATTTAGGCACAGGTTGGCTATGGAATGAGAAAAGGAGGAATGATGTCTAGTTGAGCAACTAGATATATGATGGTTCCATGAATAATATTAGCTATCATTTATTGAGTATTTATTATTTATGTGGCACATTGCTAAGTTATACATACATCATTCCATTTCATCCTCATATCATTTGGCAAAGTTGTTATTATCCCCATTTTATAAATCAGGAAGGTGAAGCTCAAAGCAGTTGAGAAGCTTGCCCAGTATCTCATAGGGAGTTAGGAGTTTGACACCCAAGCCCATGTCATCATCACTGTGGCACACACAGGCACTTCCCATGCCAGGGACCACAGGAGGAGATGGTGATCACATGGTGCAAGAGAGTTCAAATCAAACCCAGCAAGTATTATATATATTTATTTTTTTGAGGTAAAAGGGCCGGGAATTGAACCTGGGACCTCATATGTGGGAAGCTGGTGCTCAACCACTGAGCCACATCAGCTCTCCTGAGTTGTTTTTTTTTTTTTTTTTTTTCATTTGTTTGGTTGTTGTTGTTTTTTCTTTCTTTTTAGGGGCCACCAGGGATTGAACCAGGGACTTCCCATGTGGGAAGCAGATGTTCAACTGCTTGAACCACATCCAATCCCTATAATGGGTTTTACGTGGATCAGAGCAAAAACAGTGCTTTTATTTGTGGGTGCTGGTGTAGTGTGTGTGGGGGGGAGTGGAGAAAGTGCCCCCTGCAAACCTCCTGCTGAGATCCTGGTGCTCTCTCCTGTCTCCTCCAGGGTAGCTGCTTATAAAGGAGAGTGTAAGGTGCAGTGTTCTTCAGTGTTTCCAGCTTTAATGGGAATGTCAGCAGAGAAGCAGCCAGAGGGTCTGAAGTCGGAAGCAAGGAAAGCTCGTGGGAGGGAAGCAGGGGCCTTACAAGAGGAGGTTTAGGACATTAACCCTTGCAGGCTTTCTTTAAATATTGAACTCGCAACAAAACAGAACTGATGCAAATGAAAACAAGTAATGAGTTCTGTTTGTTCTCCTGGCAGTTGGCACCTGCGACACACATGGAATGGGTGTGATTCTTTGGATAAGGCAGCAGGATTTCAGAAAGTCCAAGCAGACCCTCCTCCCTGAATTCTGCTTTCCTGCCTTCTGTTTGATGCCTTAAATTCTACAGTTAAGAGTTTCATCCCTCCTTTTCAAAATGCAGATCTTTATTCTATAGAAAGGTGCGCTTAAAACCTCACTAGTCTTTTCTCTTTGCGAACACGTTTGAAGGGTAGGACAGAGAGAGAACGCCTGACTTGAACATGCAGGAAAAATACAAACTAAATAATTAGGGTTAACCATTATGCCATTTTTAGGCAAGTTGGTAAAGTTGCTCAGTAAATTACGGGCAAATAGAAGTTTAATTCATGAATTTGTTCTTCATTCTTTGCCATGACTTAGACCAGCCAGAGAAAAAGTAAAAATATATTTGGAACTTCTCAGAGCCTTGCTCTTTACACTCAGCACAGTTATTCCATTGGGAAAATACAGGTAATTTATAGATCTACCATCGAGACTCCATCTATTTGAAGGTACATTGTTATTCAGTGGATATATATATATATATATATATATATATATATATTTTTTTTTTTTTCCTATCTCACCTTGTGGTGTGTGCGGATGTGGAGAGGTGTTGGGTGTGATGGGGAATAAGAGAATATTAAGAATTAATGGGAATTGCCCAACAGGATGAATTGGTTGATTGTTTAATAACTCTGATCTACCTGGAAGTAAAAAAATAGCTGTGGAGTAGAAAATCTTATTATCGTGCACATAATAATTACCCTGCCTGGTAAGTGCCAGGGGCTTCTGTTTCAAAGAAAAACAGTATCTTCCCTCCCAGCCACCCCCCCCCCCACCAACAGGCAGTGAGAAATCGGTGAAGAGTCTGACAATTTGGGTTGGTATTTCCAGGAATTGGGACACAGGGAACGAGCCAAATCAGAATATCAACTTCAAGTCGAATTTGCTCCTTCTCTCTTTCTCCCAATCCTTTTTAATTGGGGAAAGTGTTTATTTTAAAATCTAGCAAGTACAATACAAATTAGGCATCTAAGACTAACAATATCTATTAAAAGTATCACCCCAAAAATTAATATTTCTGCTAAAGTTTAAGTTTGTTTTCTGAATAGTTAATTTTTCTTTAAACTAGGTAGTGGTAGTTAAAAAAAAAAAAAAAAGCTAACAGCCACAGCAGTGGTTTTTAAAGGCTAAGCAGCTTTCCACTGCCCTTGTTTATGTTTTTATCATCAATTGAGTTTTCCATTCCTTCAAAGGGCTGTAGAAATGGCTGGCCATTTTCAATCATCAAATCAAAGCTCTTTGTTGGAATCTTGTTTCTTTGGTGGTAATGCAAGACATGCTTCAGTAATTTGATCAGTGTGGTCATTTCCACAATTAGCACAAGCTTACGTCTTCCTGAAGTATGTGCTCATTCCATGGTCTGAAGTCATACTAAAGGCAACGTACAAAACCCTTAGATCATGTGGTCCCCAGATAGCAGCTGTTTTCTTTTTTTTAAAAAAATCATTTATTTATGTACATATTTCCTTATTTATTTACCTCCAGAAGCTTGTACACAACCCCAGCTAGACATATTTATAGCTCTACTCTAAGTTTGGCTCATCTGTTGAGGATTGATGAAATGCAAGTCAGAGCAATTCACGTTAAATATATTATTTCTCTGATTGCTTAACCAGTATATAGTGGAGACCCACTCGCAGGAGACCTATTCAGAACCTTGCTGGGTTCCACAGGGGCAGGGGGAAAGCAACACTTCAATGTGCTGTGTGTTCTCTAGTCATATTATTTACATACTTGTAGAGCTTTATACAAACGATCCTGTTGGTAATGTGGTAAACACCTCATGGAATTGGCTGAGCTTGCAGGTCTTCCAATCCTCATTCTAAAGGATGAGAAACATGTGCAGTGGGGGTATTCATGTGGGACCTTTAGTGGGCTAGGTTAGGTAATGCCCAGCTTCCATTCGCAAGACTGTGAGAGCTCATACCGCATCCACATGTCTTCCTCATTCCACTGGCTTCTTGCCATCTTTCTGCCCTGGTCTCTCCTTCCTGTCAACCCTCCTGCACACAGCGGTTATAGCAGAGTTCCTCATACCTCTCATAACCTTACTCTTTAATTCTAGCTTATAAAATTCAGATAACCCAGTTTACCCTTCCCAAAGCTCTGACAACTGTGGGCACATCGCAGCAGCCTGTTAAATTAGCCCTTCTGTGTGCATACCTTTGAACCAGTTGAATTCATAGTCTTGTCACTGCTGTGGCAACTTCTTTCTCCACTCAGCCAACACAAGTTCCCTTGTCTTCGGAAATCATAATGGAAACTTCCTTGGTTGATTTCACCTGGCTCTAAACAGACTTCTTAGTGCATAAATAAACATTTGAGAAGTATTGACCTAATTTTGCACTATAAAGAGAACTACACAACTTTTAAAATTTCTCCTCTTCCTTCAAATCCGCTCTTACTTGCATGTAAACTTTTACATGGTTGTGATAGATACTATCTGCATTATTTGTTCACTCAACATTATTATGCCTGACAGCCAACAAACACTGGCTGTTATTTTTAACCCAGTTTGAACCTATTGAGTTTGCTTTTATGGTTTGTCGGTTTGAAAGTTTTTGTGGCTGTTTGGTGAGCTCAGACTCCTCCAGAGTAAATTCAGGGACTTTTATTTACTTTGTATCACTTCCTAAATTTTTTTTTTTTTTTTTTTTTTTTTTTTTTAAAGATAGAGGTCTAACTAAATGGATTCACCATCATACCTCGGTGGCTGGCTGCATTTATTCTAAATAATTTTATTCTTCAAAAGGAAATTTAGTCACCAGGTTTCCATGTTGTAGGCCATTAGGCAGGACTACGTCACCCAAAAAGAAAGAAGCTTTGGCGAGACACCTTTATTTCCTAACCCTTTCCTGTCCTGCTTTCCAACGGGCAAACTGGGTTCAATCAGAGCTTCATGGTCACTGGACATCTTAACTCTAAAATCTAGGCGACCTTCATCTGAAAGCGGTGTCTCCACTGCTTGGCGTGTTTTGCTCCAGACATTGCAAGTTATTTGTGGCACTAAAGAGTAAGGTGTAGGGCGTGGAAGGTGACTTTATTGTCACTTAGAGTCCAGGTGTGTCGGTTTTAACTCTGACCAGTCTGATGGCACTTATTTTTAATGGGGAAGGCAGAGCTGGCTCTTCCTTTCATCCTCCTCATTTACATACGGTTTCCTGACAACCAATCACCTATTATTGAGCCTGAGTCCTCCCCTTCCTGAGAAAGGCACATCTGCTTAAAACTAACATTTTAAAGATATGTTTAGGAGATTCAAGTTGGAGTTCTACATTAAGAAATGAATGTGTACCCACATATGCTGTATTAACTTGTCATTTTAGAGGGAAGGTTCTCCCCTGCCCCCATTTACAAAATCAGGAACAATCACTGCTCTCCATATATTTTGTAGATTTTTAAAGCTATCTGATGAAAGAAAAGTGCTTTTGAAAAATTCTAGCTGTTACTTTTGTTTCAGCTGTTTACATATCTTAACAGCTGTACACAATTTTCCATGTTCTCAATTTTCTGTCTAGTAGTAAACTCTAGTTCTCCAACACACCTTGATGGCAGTTGCACAAAAGATTCCTACTTTGTCTTGTAAGCACTATCAAACTTATCAATGGTCAGTAGTTAATAGTTTAATTCTTTATTACTGTATGGGCTTCTGATATTTTTTATTTTATATCTGATATTTTAAATTAAAAAATAGTCTTTTTTATCAATTCTCCAGTCAAATGAGTTGGCTCATTTCTGAGCCATTCTTTTCTGAGCTATCCAAAAAAGAATCTTCCCACCATAAAAAAAAGCCAAAAGGCATTCTCCACACCAGCTTGCCTGAACACATCACCTTTTTTTTTTCTTCTTCTGCTCTTGAAATCTTCTGGCATGACCAGATGCTGGGATGCACCATGATTTGAGATAAAAGGTTTGTAGTCATCAACACATCTTCTGTAGATACATTTTTTTTTTTTTTTTTTTTTTGTCTCAACATGAGGCAGAGCAGAATGTGGTCAGTTCAGGTCTGGCTTTTCCACCTTACTTTAGAGTCTAAAGTTTAGACTAGTTGGCACCATTTAACATTGTGTTGTATCAAATGTTAGGGAATCATTTCCTTCTGGGCAGAACTTCTATAAAGCTTATGTGCAGCTTACTCTGCAATAATAATGGGAGTAGATATTTTGCTAAAGCTTGAACTGAGTCCCTTGTTTATGAAAAGAAATTATGAACTCTTCTCTATTTTTATCCTGGTAGAACCAATTTCTGATTGAGAGGAATTGAGAATTTTATTTTGTTTTGAATCTGACTCCTATCAGGAGTTAACATGTGGAATTTTATTCATTGGATATGAAAAGGATAAAATCATTAAAAGAACATAGAAAGGGCAAAGGTATGGTTTGCATGTGCTATCTAAACTTCTGAACCTCAAATCCACAATTTTCAACATGTTTCAGCAGATGGACACGTGAATGAATGGTAGTAAAGCATGGTGAGTAACAGCATAGACTGGGTTGGGCTCTACTTACTAGCTGTGTAGCATCAAGCAGGTTATTCAATCCCTCTGTGCCTCAGTTTGCTCATCTGTAGAATGGGAATACTACTATGACTACCACCACCTATTTCAGAAGGTTGTTATGATAAATAAATAAATTAGAACAGTATCTTGTAACATAGGAACTGCTCTGTAAGTGTCAGCTACCACTGTCACCACAGATGGAGGATCTTTTTATTTCAAAGACCAAAAGATGGCATTTCTGTAAACATGCCCCCTCTCCTTCCAAGGAAGGGCTTTAGGTCTCTACTTCCTAGCTTCAGATTTTAATTTTATACCAACATTTCACTAAATGGAGACTTAGTTCTACTTGGGAAGCTCAATTCTAATCATCATCTAATGGCCTTAACTGACAAATAACACTCTATATTGGGAAAGCAATTTTCAAGAATCACTTGATGGTTAAAGTTAACTGATACACAAATTAGAAAACAAACAGGAAATTCAATAGTGAAAATACAGTGTTTTCTGAGTCATGGTAACTATGTGTTATAATTCTGTATTTATCAGTTTTTAATTCTTTATTCATGTAATTATTTGGTCAGTCCTTGTTTCCCTTATTTGACTTTAAATACCATGATAATAGGGACTAACTTTGCTCTAAATTAAATACCAGTACCCAGCCCAGTGTCTGATACTTAGTAGGCAGTAAAAATTACTTGTTAAATAAATAAATGAATGAACAGCATGGTAATAAAAATGATACTTTGAGAGATGTATTTATGTAATGGCTTTTTAAGTTCACATTCAATTAAGAGAGTTATTCATAATATTTCTATGAGAAAAGTAAAAGGCTGACAGGGAAACTGATACAGAGAGATTTATTAACTTATCAAAGGGGAAGCCTTGAGGAAAATCCCCAGTGTTTTGACTCCCTGTCTGGATCTATTTCTAGTAAGATGGAAAAAGATTTGGGGAATCAAGAAATGTCACTCTATTTCCCTCTTTAATATTTTCTTTTCTTCTCCTCTGAAATATTTCCATGGCTTGCATTCTACAGATGCAGAAAGAAGAAAAGGAGAGAATCTTTGCACATTTAGTTAGTACTCTCCTTCTAGAAGGCAAGTGGATATGATAGTGCAGAACTGCTACATACCCATGACTCAAAGCCTTGACTTCTAGGAGCCAAGTTGTGGTGACAGTTCCCAAAGTTCTGATAAAATCAGAATGTACTGCTAGCCTCACAAGCAGGTGTCTTACCATCAAAGGGTTAATATCAACAATGGCAATTTAAAAGAATGTGGCATCTTACTGAAAAATTGCCATGTAGGCAAATGGATGACTTTTTATTTAGCACCTGAAAATATCACACAGAGAAAGACATTCCTAACCATCTGGAAACTATTTTGAGGAAATTAAAGTTTTGGAGCTCAACTCTATCAATGATTTGCTCCTGCCTTTATTATATTTTTATTATTTCCTTGTTGTCTCTATCCTCAATCAGATCTTAAAGCTCGCTTTCTATAAAACAGGTCCCAATAAATTTGTAAGTCAGACTCTTTGTCCCCTGTCCTCTTTGACCTCCAGACAGTCACCTCTGATTTCACTCTAAGTTAGATGTACATATCACAGGCAGAAATATTCTTGCTTTTCTGCTAGTCTTAGCACATGTGGATATGATTTAGTCCTGAAAGCACAATCTTTGAGCACCTATTTTTAACAAACCCAAATCCCATGGAAGCAGAGAGGTTTTTCTGTCTTTTTAAAGTGTAAACCAGAAACAAATTAAAACCAAATTTTAAAAAATCATGTGAAACTCCATAGTACTGTAACCTCAACATAAAACTTTACTCTTTAATTCATCTAAGAATCATAATACAATTGAACAAGAAAAAGGCATATTTCCTGGTAATAGATGTGCAAAATATAAAGTGATAAAGTGGGACAAAACAACATAAAGAGGGGAAACAGAGGGATACGGGAGCAGAGAAAGTGTATGCAATTGAGCTAAGTTGGTATCTTCAAATTAGTAGGTTATAGATATAGGTTGTGTAATATAAGTCCAGGGGAACTACAAAGAAAGTATTTAAAAAATATACAGAAACAGAAATGAGAAATGGATCTGTATACATCACAAAAGATCAACTGTACAGAAAAGAAGTTTGCAATAAAGGAAAAGAGAGACAAAAAATAGATATGACATATAAAAACCAAAGGACAAAATGGCTGAACTAATTACTGTCTTTACAGTAATAACACTGAATGTTAATGGATTAAATTCCCTTAAAGACACAGATTGGCAGAATGGATAAAAAAGCATGATCCAACTGTATGTTGCTTACAAGAGACTCATTTAGATCCAAAGACACAATTAGATTGCAAGTGAAAGGTTGGAAAAAGATATTCCATGCAAATAGTAACCAACAAAGAGCTGGCAAAGCGATACTAATATCAGACAAAAGAGACTTTAAGTCAAAAGCTGTTATAAGAGACAAAGAGGAACACTGTATATTACTAAAAGGGGCAATCTAGGATAGACCACATATTCAGTCACAAAACAAGTCTCAATAAATTTAGAAAGATTGAAATCATACAAAGCATCTTCTCTGACCATAATGGAATGAAGCTGGAAATCAATAAGAGAGACAACTGGAATATCCACAAATATATGAAAGTTAAATAACACACTCTTAAACAATCAATGGGTCAAAGAAGAAATTGCAAGGGAAATCAGTAAATATTTTGAGACAAATGAAAACAAGAACACAACATATCAAAACTATGGGGTGTGGGAGCAGATGTGGCTCAAGCAGTTGAGTGCCCACCTCCCACACAGGAGGTCCCACGTTTGATTCCTGGTGTCTCCTGCAAGAACAAACAAACAAACAAAACCAAACAACAAGCAAAACAAATGAGAAAAACAAACAAACAAAAACAACTCAGGGAAGCCGATTGGCTCAGTGGTTGAGTGCCGGCTTTCCAATACAGAGATCCCGGGTTCAATCCCTGCCCCTGGTACCTCAAAAACAAACAAACAAACAACAACAACAACAAACTATGGCGTGTAGCAAATGCAGAGCTGAGAAGAAATTTATAGCCCTGAATGCTTACATTAAAAAAGAAGAGCTAAATCAATACCAGGTGAGCTAACAGCACACCTGGAGGAACTAAAAAAAAAAAAAGGCAAACCAATTCAAAAACAAGCAGAAGGAAAGAAATAACAAAGATTAGCACAGAAATAAATTAAATTGAGAATTAAAAAACAATAGAATTAACAAAACCAAAAGTTGGTTCTTTGAAAAGATCAATAAAATTGACAAATTCTTAGCTAGACTGACAAAGAAAAAAAGAGAGAAGACACAAATAAATAAAATCAGGAATGAGAAGGGGTCATTACCACTGACCCCACAGATATAAAAAGGATCACGAGGATACTACAAACAACTGTATGCCAAAAAATTAGACAACCTAGATGAAATGGACAAATTCCTAGAAACACATGAACAACTTACACTGACTCTATGAGATATAGAAGACCTCAACAGACCAATTACAAGCAAAGAGATTGACTCAGTCATCAGAAACCTCCCAGCAAAGAAAAACCCAGGACCAAATGGCATCAGAAGTGAATTTACCAATCATTCCAAGAAGTATTAATACCAATCCTGTGCAAACGCATCCAAAAAATTGAGGAGAGAATACTACCTAACTCATCCTATGAGGTAAACATCAAGCTAATACCCTTAAGCCAGATTCTCTTATGAATATAGATGCAAAAATCCTCAACAGAATACTTGCAAATAGAATCCAACAACACATTTAAAAAATTATACACCATGATTAAGTGGGTTTTATTCCAGGTATGTAACAGTGGCTCAATATAAGAAAATCAATTAATGTAACATATCATATAATGAAGGGAAAAAAACCACATAATCATATCAATTGACACAGAAAGTCCATTTGACAAAATTCAGCATCTTTTCTTGATAAAAACACTTAGAAAAATAGAAATAGAAGGAAACTTCCTCAACATGATAAAGGGCTTATATGAAAAACCCACAACTAACATCTTTGGTGAAAGACTGAAAGCTTTCCCTCTA
Source organism: Tolypeutes matacus (assembly GCA_026826555.1). NCBI lineage: Eukaryota > Metazoa > Chordata > Mammalia > Cingulata > Chlamyphoridae > Tolypeutes > Tolypeutes matacus. The sequence continues at coordinate 6,434,772 of JAKSZT010054583.1, forward strand.
AAATCTGGAACAGGATAAGGATGCCCACTGGCACCACTGTTACTCAACATTGTACTGGAAGTTCTAGTCAAAGCAATTAAGCAAGAAAAAGAAATAAAAGACATCCAAATTGGAAACAAAAAAGTAAAACTTTCACTATTTGCAGATGACATGATGCTATATATAGAAAGTCCCAAAAAGTCCACAACAAAGTACTAGAGCTAATAAATGAATTCAGCCAAGTGGCAGGATATAAGATCAACATGCAAAAATCAGTTGTGTTTCTATACACTATTAATGAACAATCTCAGGAGGAAATCAAGAAAAAATTTCCATTTATAATAGCAACTAAAAGAATCAAATATCTAAGAATAAATTTAGCCAAGGATATAAAGAGCTTATACATGGAACACTTCAAAACATTGCTAAAAGATATCAAGAAGATCTAAATAAATGGAAGGACATTCTGTATTCATGGTTTGGAACACTAAATATTGTTAAGATGTCATTGCTACCCAAAATAATTTACACATTCAACACAATTCCAAGCAAAATTCCAACACTATTTGAAGAAATGGAAGAATATAAAGGAATCATACAACTGAACAATAAAAAGACAACCCAATTACAAAATGGGCAAAATACTTTAATAGACATTTCTCCAAAGAGGGTATACAAGTGGCTAAAAAGCACATGAAAAATTGATAAACATCCCATGGAAATCAAAACCTCAATGAGGTATCATTTCCTACCCACTTGAATGGCTGCTTAATAGAAAAACAGAAAATTATAAGTGTTGAAGGGGATGTGGAGAAATAGGAACACCCATTCATTGCTGGTGGCAATGTAAAATGGTGCAGCTGCTGTGTAAGACAGTTTGGCATTTCTCAGGAAGCCAAATATAGAATTATCATATGACCCTGGAATCCCGCTACTAGGTATATACCCAGAAGAATTGAAAGCAGGGACTCAAACAGATATTTTCCCACTGATGTTCATAGCAGCATTTTTCACAATTGCCAAAAGGTGGAAGCAACCCAATTGTCCATCAACCAAAAAATAGCTAAACGAAATGTAGTGTGTATACACACACACATACACACCCACACTGGAATATTATTCAGCCATAAAAAGGAAGGAAGTCCTGATGCATGCAACAACATGGATGAATTAAGAGGACATTATGCTGAGTGCAATAAACCAGGCACAAAAGGACAAATATTGTATGATCTTACTGATATGAGCTAATTATAATAAGCACACTCATAGAGTTAGAATCTAGAATGTAGGTTACCAGGGGATAAATTGGAGTAGAGAATGGGGAGCTGATGCTTAATTTGAACAGAATTTCTATTTAGGTTGATTGTAAAGATTTGGTAGTGGTAGCACATTACTGGAGTTATGTATGTGTGTGTGTTTGAAAGGGAAGTTTTGGGTGATATATGTTATTAGAATGAAAGTTACAACATAAAACGTGTAACACAGTGAACCCTATTGTGGACAATGGACTGGGGATTAATAGTGAAAGTATAAGAATGTTCTTTCCTGAATTACAGTAAATGTATTACACTAACACAAGGTATTAATAATAGGGTGGTATATGGGAAAAATACACCTAATATAAACTATGGACTATAGTTAATAATATATTTTAATATTCTTTCATCAGTTGTAACAAAGGTACCACATTAATGCAAATGTCAACAGTAGGGGGGTATATGGGAACATTGTATTTTTTACATGACTTTTTGATAAACCTATAACTTCTCTAATTAAAAACAAAATAATAACAATAAAAAAGATTTGCATCTGCACCCCAACATGGATGTAGTGTATAATAAAGAATATGATGATTAAAAAAACACAAAAATTCAAATTAGGCCATTAGAATAATTTAGTGTATCATTGGGGTGAGAATTTAATGTCAATTTATAGTCATTATTCTTCTGCCAAGCACATTCTATTGAGTTTGGTTATGTCAGGGTAGAGATGTATTTATCTGTTGGACCTGTTGACTATCTTGTTCCATTTTAGCTTCCATGCTGGATTAAGGATCGATAAAACCATGACTAACTGGAATGCTTGGGGAATGAAGACTTGTGTTTCATTTAGCTTTTTGGTTAGCTGAAATTTACCCAGAAAATTCTTGGCTTTAGTCCTTGTTGAAAGCTTTCCAAAATCATTTCATTTTCTTGCACCAAAAAAGAATCACAGTGGAAAAGTTGATCTTCAACAGTTAAGAACATTACAAGTCCCTTGAGGTCATTTTCTGACCATTATAAAATGTTATAGATGGAGGGTTGAGAAGTTGAAGTGATTATGGAAACTAGTTAAAAACTAGACTCCTGGTGTCAAATAACCGATTGGTTACACCTGCCATTTAAAAGTGGACAATAAATCCATATTTACTGAGCACCTACTATTTGCCATGCCTTTGACACTGTCCTGCAGAAGCTCACATTCTGGTGGGAAAGGGTATGTGTTTGCAAATATTAACTGTACAGTGTAATAAATGCTTAAAAAAGTATGCAGCAAATGCTGTTAGGAGTAGGGAACTACTAATGGCTTGAGAAGTCAGAAAAGGACTCATTACAGGGCTTTGCACAGACAGAGGGGTTAAGCGGAGAAGAGGAGGCAGGACATCTATGGCAGAGGGAGCCAACTTTGCAGAGGCACAGAGATGAGAATGAGTGCTATCTTTCTAGGGGTGCAGGTGGATATTAGGGCAGGGAGAGGCTGGTGGGAGATGAGGCTGTACCACGAGGCTGGGGTAGACTGTAAAGGATCCTTTGTATGTGCGAATGAGTGTAAGCGCTATTCTGTAAATAACGATCCAATTTGTGCTTTAGAAAGATTACTCTGGCAGTGGTGGGAAGGAAGCATTGAAAGGGGGAAGAGACAATTCTGATGAACTATCCAGTTAAGATTTCAAAAAATCTTTTACTGTTTTATTGTTTGGTTATCGCCCCCAATAATAGTTTTTAATATTATTTTACTGGTAAGCAGGAAAACATTTCTTTCACTTAGGTGCCATATTTATTTTTATCTTCACTTTAAATATCAGGAAACTGAGGCATAAAGGGCATGTAACTTCCTCAAAATTCTGAATCGAATCCATTGAGAAATTGACTCAATGCCAGGTCTTGAAGTTTCTTCCAGCAACTGCTAAACCACACTCCCCACTATTACAGCATATTTATGATATAATTAACTTTCAGAAAACCATATGGCTTTTGTTACAAAGACTAAAGGAATGTGCTTTTCATAACGAATGGCATATGGCTTCCAATAGCTCTCTGCTCGCATGTTTTAACAAAATTAACATGTACATAAATTAGATGCCTCAGGTCAGTTAGCAAACTGAAGTTGATTTTCTTCTGCTCTCCTTAAGTACAACTACATTCTGACAAATATCAAGGAGTTTGTTGGCAGCTGTAGGTGTAAATATACATAGTGTGGCCCAAATGATCCTTTTCTCCTATGGCATTGTCTCTTAAATAGTTGATGTTTGTTTCATATTCACAATGGAGCATGTAGCTTGCAGAAACGGGCATTTCTGATGAAACTGCATATTTTTCAATGGTGGAAAAACTAGGTGACTTAATTGATAAAATAGGCAAAAGGAAAAATGGAATGAGGACCACTGAGCTGAAAGTTGACATTTATCATTGATCACTTAAATGATGCAGGACTGGTGGATACATGATAGATGCTCACATACTGAACTAATTTAACAGCAGTTAAGCGGGAGGGCTCACACTTAATCTCTCAGAGTTATTTAGAAGCCTTTCTATTTTAGGTAACATGCCTTGAAGTTCTGCTCTCTTAGTTTACACTGTGCTTGTCTCATCCTATTGTTAATTTAGCAAATTTTCTGATAGAGTCTGAGAATGAGCTCCTTGCAACTTTCACATTATCATATTGCAGTATTCGCCACCGAATAGTTGTACTCAAGGTCAATGACATTATCTCATTGGAATTCCCAAGACTCTGAATTTATAAGATAGTCCAAAATGCTGTTGTTGGTGATGGAAAAATACAGCACATTTACTGCAAGCCAGTTGGTTCACAGAGTGAGTTTCAAATTTAGCTACTCATCATATTGGCACATTGTTTGCTTTTTAAAAAATGCTCATGTTTATATTACATTAATAATTAAATATATTTTTTGTTAACTAAGTGGAGTATATCAACTATAAAAGGAAGTTTGAAACATTCAAGTGTCTGAAGTAACTAAGGTAAGTAAATAAGTAAAAATACATTTTTCATTAACATTAAAATGTTTAATCCCTTCTAATTAATTACCCAAGAACAAAAAATATATAATTTAGGGCAATTTATTTATTAAGATTAAAGCAAATGTTTTAAATAATGAATTAAACTTTCAGTCTCTCTCATTCCCATCTAAAATGACTCACTCAATCCTGTTCATACAAAAGGAAAGTGTTAACTTTGTATTCTAATTCATTTTATATTTACTATAATATATATTCCTTTTTTGGACAAGTCATAGCTTCTCCTTTCATAAAATAATATCTTCCATTATGCTATAATTACAAACTGTGGGCTCATAGGATTGGTGAATCATAGGGCTGGATGGGATAAACCTCAACAATCATCTTTGCCTCCAGGGCATCTTTAAAACCTTGAATTGAACAACCAGGTGAGTAAGAGACATTTTTAGCCAGAAATACTATTTTGACTAGAAATATGTAAACCTAAGAGCTCTTTTCCTCTTTAGCAAAACACTTTTTCCTTTCTTTTTTTTCCAAAGGGAAACACCCCAAATTGACATTATTAGAATAATAATTCTGCACCAAAACCTGTGGTGTGTGAAAATGGATGCTGTAAGAAGTGAGATAAGCAGTGTTTGACAACGAGAGATTCTGCCCCACCTACAGAAGCATTATTTATTACATGACTGCAAATTGTAAAAACATTAAGTACCCATTTTGTAAACAAATTAATGCTGCATACATCTGAAGAAAGCCAAAAACAGTTTGGGAGAGAAATTTTAACACTTAAGAACTAACAAAAATCATTTGAAAGATAGAATAAAATCTTATTTTCTTAGCTGTTACAATGTACTCATGATAAAGCCATTCCTGCCTTGTTTCTATGTTCCATAGAGTTTGGAGTTCTTGATACTGGAGGATAAGTTGCAAGACATTGAGCCAGTGGAATTAACCATGTGATGAAGTCCGGTCAAAATTTCAGGCTCTTTGTATGATGGTACTTTCAGAACTGAAGAATCATGAATATAAAAGGAGAGACCTGGCTAACTAAAATGACCTTAAGTGATTTTTTTTTAGAAGAGCTAAAACGAAATAATTTATTATGAAGAAACTTTTTCAGAAATCTGTTTCAGCAACATGTATAATGACATTTTAGTGCATACATCATTGATGTAGGAAAACTTTGAAAATTATTGGGCTGAACAAGAGTAAGATTCACCTAACAACTTTGCTTCTGTGTTCTAAAGAAATATGGTTTACAACTGACCTTGATAATTAGTTGGAATTAAACCTTTCATTTCTCTGAATAAAAGGAGGAAGAACGATAATATATTGACTTTAAAAATTCTCCAAATTTCAAAATTTGTCTGGTTGATTAATTAATCAAGAAAAATTCTTTAATTCTATTTTCTACTCCTAAAAATCTAAATAAAATTGTTGATCATCAATGAGTAAAGGTGAAGCTCTAATTCAGCCAATTAATTTTTTCATTATTAGAGCATTTATATTATTCCAATAATAATAATAAACAAATAACAGATAAACAAAAACTCATCACCTCTCAAACTCTCTATGCTTTCCCTGCCTTACATAGCTGCTATTCTGTTTCTGTCACTCTAGTTTACTTGTATTTATATTTTGTATAGATAGAGTCAAGCATCTATAGTAGACACAGTGCTTTGTGTCTACTTTCTTTCCCTTAGTATATTTATATATTTTTTCACCCTTAATGGAAAATTACTAATATTTTACTATGTACTATTGTTCATAGTTTGCTTTGGTTGTATTTTTGCCTGATATTTACATCTTGTAACATTAATGTACATTTGTGTGGTTTCCAAGAAAAACAGTCATATATGCAATATCACCCATATTCTTATTTCACATGAGGCTTCATTATGTTATACAGTCCCATGTAACATTTTTTAGCTTTCCTTCTGGTGATATACATGACTTTAGACTTCCCCATTAAACCACTTTCATACCCACATAATAGTACTGCTAGTTACACACATTATATTGGGCTTTCACCTTTTCTATTCATTTCCAAAGGTTAATACATATCTTTTTTTTACCAATTCTGCACGTGTTAGCCATCAGCTTTCCATTCTCTAACCTCATTCTACTTTCTGGTGAGCCATATTCAAGTTATTAACTAAATGAGAATACACAATATATTGAGTTCACAGTAGTGCAATCATCCAGTATTTGTCCCTTTATGTCTGACATGCTTCACTCAGCATAATATCCTCCAGTTTCATCCATGTTGTCATACGCTTCATGACTTCCTTTCTTCTTACAGTTGCATAATATTCCATCATGTATATACACCACAGTTTGTTTTTCCATTCATTGGTTGACGGACACCTGGGTTGTTTCCATCTTTTGGCAATCATCAATAATGCCGCTATGAACATCAGTGTGCAGTTGTCTATTCGTGTCACTGCTCTCAGTTCTTCTGGGTATATACCTAGTAATGGTATTGCCAGATCATGTGTCAAGTCTGTATTCAACTTCCTTAGCAACTGCCAAACAGTCCTTCACAGTGGCTGTACCATTCTACATTCCTACCAACAGTGAATAAGCATTCTAATCTCTCCACATCCTCTCCAACATTTGTATTCTGTCTTTTTAATAGTGGCCATTCTAATAAGTGTGAAATCATGTCTTATTGTAACTTTGATTTGCATTTCCCTAATCACTAGTAATATTTTTATTGTTGAGTTGTAGCATCTCTTTGTATATCATGGATGTTAAACCCTTATTGGATATGTGATTACCAAATATTTCCTCCCATTGAGATGGCTGCCTTTTTGCCTTTTTGACAAAGTCCTTTGAGGTGCAAAAGTGTTTAATTTTGAGGAGGTCCCATTTATTTTTTCTTTTGTTACTTATGCTTTGGATGTAAGATTCAAGAAACCACCACCTACCACAAGATCTTTCTTTAATTTTAATTTTACTTTGAAAGAATCTTTAGATTACATAAATGCTACACCAAAAATAAAGGGGGATTGCTATATCCCCTACTCCCACCCCTTCCCACGCTTTTCCCCATTAACAACATCTTTCATTAGTGTGGTACATTTGTTATACTTGATGAACACATATTGAAGCATTGCTACTAACCATGGTGTATAGTGTGCATTATAGTTTGCACTTTGCACTGCCTAATATGGGTTTTGACAGAATGTATAATGGCCTGTATCCATCATTGCTATGTCATGCAGGACAATTCTGATGTCCCCAAAATGCCCCGTGTTACACCAATTTTTCCCTCTCCCATCCCTCAGAACCTCTAGTGACCACTGCATTTATATCAATGTTACAAGTTCTTGCATTGCTAGATTAATAATAAGTCCACTTTAGTCCATAGTTGCACTCCCCCCTTACGTTTGTTCATTCCTCAGTCTTGATGATTTTGGGATGCCTACCACATGATCTTGAAGGTTATTCCCTACATTTTCTTCTAGTAGGTTTATGGTCCTGCCCTGTTTTTTTTTTTTTTTAGGAGATAATGGGTACTGAACCCAGGACCTCGTAGATGGGAAGCAGACACTCAACACTGAGCTACATCTGCTCTCCTGTCTTGCTTTTATGTTTAGGTCTTTGATCCATTTTGAGTTGATTCTTGAATAGGAAGTGATATAGAGGTCCTCGTTTGTTCTTTTGGTTATGGATATCCAGTTCTCCCAGCACCATCTATTGAAGAGACTGTTCTGTCCCAGAAAAGTGGACTTGGTATGTTTGTCAAAAACCAGTTGGCCATAGAGTTCAGGACTTATTTCTGGACTCTCAATTCTATTCCACTGATCAATATGTCTTTATGCCAATACCATGCTGTTTTTTTTTTTTTTTTTTTTACCATTATAGCTTTGTAATATGTTTTAAGGTCAGGCAGTGAGAGTCCTCCCACATTACTCTTCTTTTTTAGGATGCTTTTGGTTATTCAGGTGCCCTTTCCCTTCCAAATAAATTGCCTATTTCTGTAAAGTAGGCTGTTGGAATTTTGATTAGTATTGCACTGAATCTATAAATTAAGTTGAGTATGATTGACATCTTCATGATGTTTAGTCTTCCAATTCATGAACACGGAATGTCTTTCCATTTGTTTTGTTCTTTTTTGATTTTTTAAACATTGCTTTGTACTTTTCTGAATATAGGACCTGTACATCTTTGGTTAAATTGATTCCTAGGTATTTGAGTCTTTTTGTTGCTATTATAAATTGAATTTTTTCCTGATTTCCACTTCAGATTGTTCATTACTAGTGTACAGAAACATTATTGATTTTTATGTGTTGATATTGTATCCTGTCACTCTGCTGAACTCGTTTATTAGCTCAAGTAGCTTTGTCGTAGACATTTTAGAATTTTATAAATGTAGGGTCATGTCATCTGCGAATCGTGAGAGTTTTACTTCTTTTCCTATTTGGATGCCTTTTTTTTTTTTTCCTTGTCTAATTGCTCCAGCTAAAACTTTTAGCACAATGTTGAATAACAGTGGTGACAGTGGGCATCCTTGTCTTGCTCCTGATCTTAGAGGAAAAGATTTCCGTCTTTCCCCATTGAGTACAATGTTTGCTGTGAGTTTTTCAAATGTGCCCTTTATCATATTGAGTAATTTTCCTTCTATTCCTGTCTTTCAAAGTGTTTTTTATCAAAAAAGGTTGCTGGATTTTGTTGAGTACCTTTACTGAATCAATGGAGATGATTATGTGTTTTTTTTCTTCTTCAGTTTGTTAATGTGGTGTATTACATTAATTGATTTTCTTGTGTTGAACCACCCTTGCATACCAGGAATAAATCTCATTTGGTCATGGTGTATAATTCTTTTGATAAGCTGTTGGATTCTATTTGCAAGTCTTTTGTTGAGAATTTTTGGACCTATGTTCATTAGAGAGAGTGGTCTGTAATTTTCTTTTCTTGTAGTATCTTTATCTGTCTTTTGTATTAGGGTGATGTTGGCTTCATAAAATGTGTTGGATAATTTTCCCTCCTTTTCAATTTTTTTGGAAGAATTTAAACAGGATTGGTGTTAATTCTTGAAATGCTTGGTAGAATTTACCTGTGAAGTCATTTGTTCCTGGACTTTTCTTTGTTGGGAGATTTTTAATGACTGTTTAAATCTCTCTAAATGTGATTGGTTTGTTGAGTTCTTGTATTTCTTGTAGAGTCAATGTAGACTGTTTTTGTGTTTCTAGGAATTTGTCTATTCCATCTAGGTTGTCTAATTTGTTGGCATACAGTTTCTCATAATATCCTCTTAGGATCCTTTTTATTTCTGTGGAGTCAGTCATAACTAACCCCCTTTCATTTCTCGATTTTATTTATTTGCATCTTCTTTCTTTTTTACTTTGTTAGTCTATCCAAGGGTTGTCAACTTTATTTATCTTCTCAAAGAACCAGCTTTTGGTTTTGCTGATTTTCTCTTTTGGTTTTTTGTCCTCAACTTAATTTATTTCTGCTCTAATCTTTATTATTTCTTGTCCTCTGCTTGTTTTTGGATTGGTTTGCTGTTCTTCTTCTAATTCCTCCAGGTGTTCAGTTAGGTTTTTTATTTTAGCTTGCTCTTCTTTTTTTAAAAAATAGGCTATTAAGGCTATAATTCCCCTCTTAGCACTGCCTTTGCTGTGTCCTATAAGTTTTATAAGTTGTGTTCTCATTTTCATTAGTCTCAATATATTTACTAATTTCTCTCACAATTTCTTCTTTGACCTGCTGATTGTTTGGGAGTGTGTTTAGCTCCCACACATTTGTGAATTTCCACCTTTCCCATCTATTATTGATTTCCAGCTTCATTCCATTATGATCTGAGAAGATGGTTTGTATAATTTCAATCTTTTTATATTTATTGAGACCTGCTTTATGGCCCAACATGTGGTCTATCCTGTAGAAAGATCCACTTGCCCTTGAGAAGAATGAATATCCTGCTGTTAGGGGGTGCAATGTTTTTATACATATATAGAGCTTGTTTATCATATTTTTCAAGTTCTCTGTTTCCTTGTTGATCTTCTGTCTAGTTGTTCTATCTCATGATGTGAGTGATGTGTTGAAATCTCCAACTATTATTGTAGTGATATCTATTTCTCCCTTCAGTGCTGCCAGAGGTTACCGTATGTATTTTGGGGTACCTTGTTTAGGTGCATAGATATTTATAACTTTTATTTCTTTCTGGTGGATTGTCCCTTTCATTAATATATAATAGCCTTCTGCATATCTTATAACTTTTCTGCATTTAAAGTCTATTTTGTCTGATATTAGTATAGCTAACCCTGGTTTGTATGTGTGTGTGTGTGATTTTTCTTTTGGTTACTGTTTGTGTGGAGTATCTTTTTCCAAACTTTCGTTTTCAGCCGGTTTGTATACCTGGGTCTAAGGTGAGTGAGTCTTTCATAGACAGCATATGGATGCCTCATACTTTTATATCTGTTCTGTCAGCCTATACCTTTTGATTAGGGAGTTTAACCCATTCACATTCAATGGTATTACTGTAAATGAATTATTTACTTCCACCGTTTTGTTCTTTGGTTTTTCATATATTTTATTTTCATCTGTCTTTTTATTCATTTGGTTATCCTTTCTGTTAGTCTTGCCTTCTACACTGTCCTCCAAGTCTCTCTCTCCTGTCTTTTTCTTTTGGGCTGTAAGGCTCCCTTTAGTACTTACTGCAAAGGCGGCTTTTTTTTTTTTTTTTTTTAACAAATTTTCTTAATTTCTCTTTGTTTCTGAATATATTAAACTCACCTTAATATTTTAAGGACAATTTTGCTGAATAAAGAATTCTCAGCTGGCAATTTTTCTCTTTCAGTGTTCTAATTATATCATATGACTGTCTTCTCCCCTCTGTGGTTTCTGATGAGATATCTACACTAAGTCTTACTGGCCATCTCTTGTATGTAATGGTTTGCTTCTCCCTTGCTGCTCTCAGAATTTTATCTTTATCTTTGGCATTTGATATTCTGAGTAGTGTGTTTTGGTGTAAGTCTATTTGGATTTATTCTGATTGGGGTATGCTGCACTTCTTGGAGATGTAAATTCATTTATTTTATGAAAGTTAGGAAATTTTCAGCCATTATTTCCTCAAATACTCTCTCTGTACCTTTTTCCTTCTCTTCTCCTTCTGGAACTCCCATGACAAATATTATGTTGCATTTCATGTTGTAATTCAACACCCTGAGCCCCTGCTTAATTTTTTTCCCATTATTTTCTCTCTTTGTTCTTCTTTCTCTGCAATTTCAGCTGTTTTGCCTTCTGCCTCACTTATTCTTTCTTTTATAATTTAGAGTTTGCTGTTGTATGCATCTAATGTGTTTTTGACCTCACCTATTGTCTTTCATTCCAATAAACTGTTATTTTTCTATTCAGGTTTTCAAATTCTTCTTTGTGCTCACCCTGTGTCTTCTTGATGTGGTTTTTCTCTTAGCCATATTGTCTTTTAACTCATTGATTTAATTTAGAGATCTGTAGGAACCTCATTGATTATTTGTCTCAAATCTTGCCTCATCTGGGGCATTGATATATTTCTTTGCTTGGGCTGTTTCTTCCATTTTCTTAAAATGACTTGCAATTTTTTGCTTATGTCTAGGCACCTGATTATGATGGTGAGTTTACTTTGATGTTCAATTTCTCTGTCATAGGGATATAGTGGTGTGAGACTGTGTGTTGTTGCCATTCTTTGATTTTTGGTTCAACTTGTTCTAGGTCTTCAGGTTTGTCTTTGTTTAGTTGCTCATGTGTGGATCATGGACCCAGTAATGGGTTGCAGATCCACTTCTAAGGTCCTTGGGGATGGTGGCTGTAAAGGCCAGGAAAAAACCTCTCTTATTTACTTACTTTTAATTTCCTCACATGCATTTCCTTGGTCTGCCAACAGACGGCACTCTTCAGCAGTCCTTGCAGCTCAAACCCTGGGTGGAGTGTGTTTGCTGCAACCCCAACAGTGTGACAGAGGATCCTGACTCCAGGCTATTCAGAACCTTGCAACTCAAACTTTCTCAGAGTCTGTTTCCCAACCTTTACTGGCAGCCCCCTCCCTTTTCCAGGGTAGGAAATAATTCCACTGCCCTCTGTGTCCTCAGCAACCAGTCCTGGTCAATAGGGAGGGTGACTGAGACAGTTGGATCTTTTTAGTCACATGCCGGCTCTCAGGGCAAACAGTGACCCCACCCAGCCTGGAAGGGCTCGTGGGACACGGCTGGCCAAATTTGTTGGCCAAAAGCTGAATCAGCCTTAGGTTGTGTCCCTTTCTCTCCCTTTTCCTGGGGAGGTGGACCCCTCCTTTTCACACTGTCTGTAGCTACCTGCCAGAGGCCAGACCATTCAAAGCAGTCTGCTCCAAGGGCGGGGCATGGGTCAGCAGCTGCAGCTGCAGCTTTTACTCAGTTTTCCCATCAAGATTCTTTTCCTTTGCCCCTCTTTCTTCTGGGTAGTGTCCAGCCTTCCTTTGGTGTCCTAAACTCTAGAACATTTTTTCCCACAATTTCTGCCTGTCCACTAGCTATTTTTTTTCTGGAAGAGAAGTGAGTCCTGTGTCTCTCTAATGTGCCATCTTCCTGGAAGTCCCAATTAATTTTTTATATGCACAAATCCGAGAATCCAGTACTTCCCCTAGCTATGTAAATAAGGAAATATGGTTATAATTAATTTAAGTGTGTGTGTGACTGAGGCAAACCACTACTGCCTTCAAAGGAAGGTGACTCCTGTTACATAGACGATACCTTTTGTTCTGCTGAGTACCATGTTTATCTTAGTACCAGTTTTGTAGGTTAGACCTGAAGAGAGCTGAACTGAAGATGGGAAGATATTGGAGAGAAAAGAGAAGAGGAGGAGAAGTGGATGTGGAAGGAGAGAGGAGTTGAGTAGCTAGGGATATGATGTGATGCTGGGAAACCACAGAGGGCAAAGGCAGGTAGTGGAAAATCCCCTGTGTTGGGGTGGCTGAAGGATTCTTAAGGGCAAAATTGTTTAATATTTCATGAAGTTGTTTTTGCTTCTGCAATTATCAACTAATCCAACTCCTCAACTTTAGTAAAGTCGATCATGAACATTCATGCTGTGAAGGCTTTCTTTTGCTTTGGATTGAAAATTATGGGAATGGCTTCATTCCGTGTAGGGTGGAGTAGGGTGAGCAAGTTAAGCAGATGCAGGCATTCAGAGCCAAGGGAGCCCTGAGAATATACCGCCTTTCTCCTCCCCCCTTTTCCCTACAATGGCCATAATTTTTGGAAGCGCCTTTGGTTTTCCACAACCCATGGAACGGATGTTTGAATCAAGGAGAGAGTAGATCCCTACTTATACTTGGGTTATATTGACAGAGTCAGAAAATATAATCATTTATTAAGTGGGGAAGTAGGGGTGGTAATTTTTTACTTCTAGGGCTTCACTTTCTGGCATAGTGTTAATCATTTGCATCACATGATGCTGTTTGTATTTCTTTTACAAAAATACCATTTGCGTAGCATTTATTTTGATTTTTTTAATCAAGTCCAAGCTAGTCAATTATGTGTCTGGTAAACAAAAGATATTGCTGAAATCTGTGAAATGATTTGAAACTATGTTGTGCGTTTGCATTTATTGGAAATGTAATTATGGGTTGCTTCTCTCTGTACCCTTCTCCAGACATCGCGTGGGAATTTGTTTGTATGTGGAAATCTTTAGAGGAAGTAGCATTGTTGTATGAAGCTTGCAGACTGGTACCTACATGTTTGAAGACGCCTACATTTTTTGGCTTTATCATCGCTTATGAAAAATGGCCAGAGGGTATAGTGAAAAAAGCATTGGTGACTCACTGCATGAACTTCTCTTTTAAAAGGGCAAATTCCACATATGTCTACAATGAAGATGAATTTGAGGTTTGATTTGTTGGCTGTTATGTTTGAGTTTTTATGTACATACCTGCATTGTATTCTTCTGCAAAATATGCACATAAATGTAAAAAAGAGTAATCGAGACAGAAAGACAGAAGCAGAGGCATTTTAATATATGATATAAACTGCATGTCTAATTCCTTTATTTGGGAAGTCTTTCATACTCTATTTTGAACGGAGATGCCTTGCACTGCCACATTTTGTTGCTCTGATAGAGTCCTCAAGAAAAAAAAAATTATGGAGCAACTCCTACATGGAATACCATGAAATTTGAGAACCTCCCAGAAAACACTGCGTTGTGCAAACCGAATAAGGACCTTGACTACTTATCTACGTTTAGCTACAACTATGCTGTTCTCATAGCTCTGGGAAGGGTTGAGGGCCAAGTTCTTGCCTGGCTTTGAATCTGGTTGAGTTCTTACATGTTATGAAGCTTTAGGGCAAGGTTTTAATTTTCCCAAGGCTCACTGAGCCTACTGTTTAGTGGCACAAAATTATATTTCTGCTTAGAAAAAAGATGACACAGTCAAACTGATTTCATGGAAGTCTAAAATGGTAGCCAAATATTAGGCAATTTAATACAGACAAAATTTAACCCATAAAAATCTTAAGAGTGTCACTATATTTGAAAACACTGTACCTTCTGTTGTTTTTCAAGGTGAGTCTGGGACCATCAAGACCACAGAAAGTCATCTTGTCCTAGGATTTGGAGGCCACCTCACTGTGTGGCTTCCAGTGTCCAAATATGTTCTCAAAAATCTGCTTCTGTCCTATATGTGCTATTTAACACTTGCTCTCGATGAACTTTATCTTTCTAACTTAGGCCTATTTTTTATAGCTTATTAGAATTTGAGAGCATTCTCTTTTCATAGCGCCCTCCTCTGCCAGGCTCTTGCCATTCACAGAATAGCGAGTGTACCATGTTCAAATCCACTGAACTGTTGATGAAAATGGCTAAGAAGGCAGGGCAAACAGAACCCTATGACATGGTACTGGTGCCTGCCCTCCAGGGTAACGTCGGTCTGTTAATTATCACTCTGTGGGTGCAGATGTTTAGTTGGTTTAGAAAATATTTATTCAACAAACATTTATTGAGCCAGCCTTCTTGCTGGGTGGTGGGAATGAGGAATGGTACTGTCCCTGACCTCAAAGACCTCGGGGAGAAGGCAGGAAAATGAAGAGCTGCTATGAAGTGAAATAATGCTAGACGTATACATGAGGCAAGGGACTTAAAATCCTGCTTGGAATTTTCTGAAAGAATAAACTAGGGAGAGTAAGAATTTTTATGAATTGATTCAAAATTTATTCCATTTATTCTTTCAGATAAATTTTAGAGACATTTCATTAAATGATCAAGAAAATTCCATTCAAATTTCTATTAAATCTCTATTGCATTAAACCTTTTCTTTATAAATTCATTATTCTTATCCAGAACCACGATATGATTTAATTCCCACATATTTTAAAAAGGGGATTTTTAGACATTTTTGTTTTTGTTGCTCTTGAGAATAGGACTGTTCTCATATTGTGGGTTTCCAAGAAAGATAAGGTTGTTGTTTTTTTTTTTTTTTTTCATATTTATCTTATGTTCAACTACTTTTTTCCACTGATTATTTCTAATGGTTTTTCAGGTGACTCAATTGAATTTGCTAAATTGAAAATTATTGTCTATGGATAATGATAATTTAATTGCTTTCTTTCATACTTCGTATTTGGTTGCATATTTCATCACGCTCTAGACCATTCAGAATATTTGACTGTAATGAGAGCCACTTGAATCTTCAAATGTCTACAGTCCAGCTTCCAAAGGGCACCACGAGACTTAGATTTCCGCAGCAAACGTAGTACATCTGCTTACAGCCCCTGTTAGTGCAACTTTCTCTCCTTTTCTAAGATATGTTCACTGCTTAGTGATATTATGTATGTTGTTGCCATCTTACTTGGAGTTTCCAGGTTATTGTTTCAAACACATAAGGAACATAATTGGAAATGTAGAAATAATTAATGAAATTAGGAATGGAGATCAGAATGGGAACAAAGAGGAGTGTTAAAAGATGGGGTGACTCTTCCGTAGGAACAATATGTGATAAAATTGATTCAACGTTTGAATGTTTGTTTCATCAGCAATAAACATAAGCATTAACAGAGTTACATAATTGCATGAAGTTTTGCATGAGGTTCCACAGGTATTGCATGAAATTCTGCTCCTATTTTACATTCTTTCCATCTATGTCCCTAGTTTCTGAGAATTGCTGTCATGGCAAAGGCAGGCACCCTTGTTTTGTTGTGGCATTTAAGTTTTTCAGGCATGGAAGGGATTATGTACAGATTTGCATTTTAGAAAGATTACTCTGGTGCCTTCATGAAGGATGGATTAGAAGAAAACCAAGCTGGCACCAGAGAGACCAGTTAGGAACTAAAATGATATTGCAAAGGATGAAGAAAGAGGTCCTAGAACTAAGAGATGTGAGAAGTTTTCCAAGATCAGTCAGATGCAGGGCTGCATAGAAGGAGAATCAAGGATAGGGCCCAAGTTTCTGGACTGGGTGACTGGGAGGATTTTTTTTTTTTAAAGATTTATTTATTCTTTAGTTATTTATTTACTGCCCCCCTCACCCCCACCCCTTGCCGCTTGTGCTCGCTGTTTGCTCTCTGTGTCCATTGGCTGTGTGTTTCCTCTGTGGCTGCTTGTCTCCCTTTGTTGCGTCATCTTGCTGCGCCAGCTCTCCACAGGCGCGGGCCATCAGCTCTCCGCAGGTGCGGGCCAGCTTGCCCTCATGAGGAGGCCCCAGGAACCTAACCCAGGGCCTCCCATATGGTAGACAGGAGCCCAATCGCATGAGCCACATCTGCTTCCCAACTGGGAGGATTTTGATGCAATTATCTGGGATAGGGAATAGAAGAGGAAAAGCAGATATGATAGAGAAGACAATGAGTTCAGTTGTGTATACTTTGGATTTGAGGTACCTGTGCAAGATTGAGTACAGATGATAATTGATATATGGATTTGGAACACAGGAAAGAAAACAAGTACACTGGGCTTTCTCTCTGGTCTTTATTTTTCCCTCTTGTGCTCAAGAAAATTATAAGACACATTGGGTCAGGATTATGGCAACAACATAAACAGTATACAATAAATGTCTTTGTGCATGTGTTCATTTGAAACTCTTCTAAAGAAGATTTTTTAAATTCTAAAGAGAGGGGTCAAATTCTGGCTCTTTACAGAATTCTGATTTCCCTTATTTGCAACTAATACTTTTTTTGTCCTTTAGAAAACAGTGTACTAAACACTGAATTTAAATGTGATTAAGTGGAACTCATTTCAGGTAAATTTGGCACAGATCTAATATTTCTAGCTATCTTTGCCCAGCCAGATGCTTGAGATAATTTTCTACATAGTGAATCAGTGTGTATTTCTGTTTTGCCCACATCCACAACCGTTCCTGTACTCAGCTAAAAGTTCTGAGAATGACTCTCACAGTCTTGACTTGCTTGCAAAAATAACAAATAAATATATACAAATGGCAGTGTGTTTTCCATTTTCAGGGTATATTTGGCACCAAACTCGGGACAAAAGAAGACACAAACTTTAGGCTGTGGTTTGGGTCCTTCAACCATCATGAAGTTGTTTTCATCCACTGCTTCACAAAGGTGCCATTGCTGTATGTACATCTGAATTTGTTTATAATTTGAGGATAGAGGTGAAAAAGAATGTTGATTTTCTATTTTGTGACATGTTTGTGGTGGCACAGATATTTTTATGAAATCCAGTCATGAAAATTCCGCCCCCCTTTTTTTTCCTGAAAAGATAACACACAAAGAATTATTTTTAAAGAGTAAACCATTTAACTAACTGCCCAGTGTGTTCCCAATAAACCTGCACTCAGTTGTTTGTAATTGGCTTAGCTGGCTGATTTGGGAGGTGGTAAATTTTAATAGATTTTTATGATACTCAGCTATTTCTACACCAACAAAGGGAATTATATTATTTTAAAATGTTCCAGAGTATAAAGTAGTGTTTCGAGAGGTACTCTGTAAAATGTTGCTTTGTAAATGTCCCAAGATTGTTTTTATATCTTATCATTTATTTATTCCCAAGCATATTGTATGCAACTCAAAGAAGCTGCTTTAAACCCCATTTTATTTCGTAATATAATGCTGTATGTACAGTGCTAGCTAAATAAATGTTGCTGATTGATTGGTCTGGCACTTGGTGAAACTTTTTTATTATTAAAAAATTGTTTTAAATTTTGGGTGGAAGCAAAAGAGACTTTAAAATTTACAGTGTTTCTATTAGATAACCAATTTTAATTTATTCTGAGGGTCTCAAATATATCAGTGGACCCACATGTTCTATGAACTAAATGTTCAAAATTGCTCTTTGGCCTTGTCCTGTTCAATTTCATTTACCATTCGATTAATAAATCAACATTCATCAGCCTGTGGCGGACAAGACTTTTTAAAAATCCATTTGCTCCTCATATGCTTCACTTTGAGGCTTCCAAGGGGCTAACTCATTTTTGCCCATGCCATGACATTTGCTTAAAACTGGAAAAATCTTTAGTATGGTGTTGGGAGATCACTTCTCTCATTTCTTATAAATTGGAGAAAGCCAGCCTTTTCTATACCAACAAAGTGAAATATATGTATTTAATCCTCCAGAGCTGCACTTTCTGATATGGTAGCACTGGCTACATGTGGCTGCCAAGTACTTGGAATGTGGCTTATCCAAACTGAGGTGTGCTGTAAGGGTAAGTTGAAATGATAATATTTTGGATATATTGGGTTAAATAAAATATATTATAAAAATGAATTTCCCCTGTTCCTTTTTGCTTTGTTTCAATGTGGCTATTAGCAAATTTAAAATTTCACATGTGGATCACATTAAATTTCTATTGACAGTGTTGCTTTCTAGAGCATGGTTTCTCAACCCCGGTAGTATTGACATTTTGGGCCGGTTAATTCTTTGTTGTAGGGGCTATCCTGTGCATTGTAGGATGTTTAACAGCAGCTCTAGCCTCTACTCACTGAAGCCAGTAAAGTTGCTTTCCCCCTCCCCCAGCTCTGACAACCAAAAATGTCTCCAGATATTACCAAATGTCCCCTGGGAGCAAAACCAACCCTAACTGAGAACTACTCGTCGAGAGGCGGAAATAGTGCCCCGAAGAGGCATCTATTAGTGTGTTGCTATATGCATGTCCTAAAGTCTTTTTCATAGGTATAAAGATTATTTTGCCCAATAGATCACAAGCAATTTGCAGGACCTATTTGCAGCCTTGACTTGGTGCATAATATAGTATTCTATGTACAGCGGGAAGGGTAAATAATTGCTCTTTATCTTTTCAACTTTTTTGGACCTAATTTTCACCACCCCCGACTTTTCTAGGCAGTTCACAAAGTAGATAAGGCGCTGTGGCTCAAACCTTAGTCTCCTCAAATCTTGGCATTGGGCAATTGCCATCAGCACACTAGCAGTGATGTAAGTCAATTAATCACACCACACTTATTTCAGGGACAAAGTCTGCATAACCGTCAGGATATTAACTGTCTGGGAAGGTGTTAGAGAACAGCCGTGACCCCTGCCCTGCAAGACCCCAAAGCTACTATAATAGAAGCTCACTAATATTAGAAGAAATGATTTTCATTTTGGTCACAGCTGTTGGCATTCCAAGAGGCTCTCATCCTGTCTGTTGAAATGAGGAGGCTCTGTTAGAGGATTTGGTGACATCATTTAGAGAATTACTAAGCTGTCAGTGAATCTGTTTTATGTATAGTAAATAACTGTTTAAAACTGGTTTATGAGAATAGGGATGGGATTCTAAAAGCTGACTTGGGGGTTCGTTCTTAAAGAAAAATGCCTCATGTATGAGAGCATTTTCCTAAATTGAAATGGGGAGATTGTTTTTCTGGAGAATACCCAGTGTCTCTGGCTACCCAAATTTAGGAATCTGCTGAGGGCCACAGCAAGATGTCCTAACCTCATAGACATGTCTCTGATTGTCTTTCTTTCCTCCTCAAATTTCAAGCATTTAAGTAACTTACCAACAATTTATATAATGACAGTGGTGGCATTGTCATTTGAATACCATGGTTGTGATATTGTTGGAACTTAAGAAAGTCCCAATGTCCACTGCCACAAACTTAGTAGATCTCACAGATCTGGCAGTTCTGCCTCATATTGAGCAGTTGGATCAATTTCTAGCTTGCATCCCAGCTTATGTCCAGATATGTTTAGAAACTACTCTGAATTGGGGCTCTGATCACTGTTTATTTGTGTCCCATCTTCAAGCCTGTGGTTGAACTCAGTTAAATTTAGCCCACATTTTTAAGGGAGAAAATTTCTACTCCCCTAAAAGTCTAGATTCCTTGAGTTACTAGACCTTTCTTCTAAAGTCTATACTAGTTTCCTCTCTGTTAATTTGCAAGCTAGGTTTCTTAGGCCATTATTCATTACTAGATTTTAAGTATGGCTTCACGATCAACCTCTGAGGTACATTTTGTTATTTGTGGAGAAAAGCATTTAGGAGAAACTCTACCCAGAATACAATTGTTTTTCCGTGGAACTTAGAAGTTGGAGAGTTTCAAACTCAAGTGACACCTAGTAGTTGTATTTAAATTATCAGTGGACCTGTTTCTGCCAATAGACTGTAAGTGCATTAAGGGAAGGAGCCATGTCTTCAAAGAACCTAGCATGCTCAAAAATGTTTAAAATAAAAGTTGTAATGTGTCAGAAGACAATATGTTTTTCAGGGTATTAAAAAAGGAAAACATTAATGGAGGGAAACCAGAAGGATTCAAATAATTCCACTTCCTAGTCCTGTTGACAATAAGCCATATTGCCATCACTCAGTCCAGGTTTTTAACAAGGATACAAACACAATAGCAAGCGCCATCCAGTTTCCTCTGTCATTAGAGGTACTTGAATTTACCTTCTGACTTTGTATGGCTCTTTTTTTTTTTTTTTTAATTTTTAAAATATAAATCCTGGAAATGATGTTTGGTTTGTAGTAAAAAAATAAATCCACTCATATCCTCCCCATGCCCAAGAAAACGCTGTCATCATTGCATTTTAAGCTTCGTGAATAAAGTAGTTTGGAAATCATTGTTGGAAAACAGTAATACTGGAAAATTTAATCAAATAAGTTTAGTATCAGGCAGTTTGTGGATTGGCTATGGTCTAAACTTGGACATAAATTCAACATATTTGGAAGTCACTTAACTACTTGGCTACATAAAATACAATTTTATGTAATTTGAGTGCTTTGACCAGTATTAATCTGTAACTGCCAATACGAGTTTAAATAATAGCATTACAATAAAGTAACCCTGTTTACTTTAAACAGTAACCCTGTTTATATTTCAATAAATTATAGAGTATCCATTTTTGTGCAAGCAAGTAATGTAAGCAAGAATAGAAATAACCCAACCTATTATGACTATGTAGATTCTGCCATTTTTCTCAGTCTTTCTCAGTCTTTCTCAGTCTTGTCAAGTCATGTAGAATTGTTTATCAGAAACTTGGCTTACTCAAAGGACTCAAATGTGTCTACTAAGTAGAAGACACATTCTGTTGTTTTGAACTTTGATTACCTGTGCCATTTGTTTTGTGTTAAATTCTCTTTTGTCCTGCTTTGTTTTATATTGCAATGAGCCAGTTCTCATGTGTAAGTCCTATTTTCACACACACCCCCCCATGACTCAATGAGATTTTAAAGTACCAGGAGATCAGCGCCCAGTAGCTTTCATATGGTTTGTATTTCCTATGATGTTAAGGCTGAAAGGATCAGTTTAAGCACACAGCAGACCCAATAATTACCTGTTATGTATTGAAATGCCAATATTAATCCCATGAAGATAAAGATTTTTATTGATTTTGTTTCTGCTGTATTTTTGATGCCTCCAAAAATGCCTGGCAAGTTATGTGTTTAAGTAAATATGTTTTTGGTTTTTTTTTTAAAGATTTATTTATCTGCCCCCACCCCTGTTGCCTTTTTTTGCACTCACTGTCTGCTCTATGTGCCCATTCACTGTATGTTCTTCTGTGTCTGCTTGTCTTCTCTTTAGGCAGCCCTGGGAACCGATCCTGGGACTTTCCAGAGTGGGAAAGAGGTGCTCAATCTCTTGCACCATCTCAGCTCCCTTATCTGCTGCATCTCTTATTGTCTCTCTTCTGTGTTTCTTTTTGTTGCGTCATCTTGCTGCGCTAGCTCTCCACATGGGCCAGCTCGCTGTGCGGGCCAGCTTGCCTTCACCAGGAGCTTCCATATGGTAGACGGGAGCCCAATCACTTGAGCCACATCCGCTTCCCAGTAAATATGTTTTGAATGAATGAATTTGCCCACACTGGAAATTTATACTAGTTAGGCTTTCTTTAAAATGCTGAGAATTGTTCATTCTGGCACTTTTGGCAAGTATTTCTAGAGTCTGGGAGTTATTCACTCCTTTTAAGCACACTAATTTGGTCAGCTTAGATTGATATGCGGATTACTTGAGAGACCCCCAGGCTTATTTATGCATTAGTGTGGATCTGGACTTAGAACCCACACTCTACGGGATGTTGCAATCAAATCAAGAACAAGGAAACATCCCACCACAGGAGGCAGTCAATCAAGGAGCACCTCACCACACAGGAGACTGGGGAAAGGAACGCAGGTCCAGCTATAAGTAAAAAGAATCCCAACTTTCTTAATGTGAGAATGGGATATATTTCTCTCCTTAAGCCCTTTTGTCAAAAGAAATATGGTTTGAATATTTTATCTATCATCTATTTATCTGTCATCTATCTATCTCTATCATCTATTATCTATCATCTAATCTATCATCTACACCATCCATGTCTGTCTGTCTGTCTATCTATCTATTTATCTGTCTGGCTGTCTATCTATCTAGCTATCTATCATCTATCTATATAATCATCTATCATTTATCTATCCATCATCTATCTATCTAATTGTCCATCTATCACCTATCTCTATCATCTATCTATCATCTATCTCTGTCATCTATTATCTATCATCTACACCATCCATGTCTGCTGTCTGTCTGTCTATCTATCTATCTATCTATCTATCTATCTATCTATCTATCTATCTAGTTAATCTAAACCAGCTTGGATTGGTTTGCTGATTGTAGGGGCTTCCCTTTATACCATACATATACACACACCACACACACACACACACAGCATTGATTATACCACCCATTACATGATTATAGCTAAATTTGTTGACATCTTCCTGTGTACCAGACATTTCGCCTTATATGGAAAAATCTCATTTAACCTTTAAAACAATTCATGAGTCAGGTACTATTTTTGTTTAATCTCCTCTGTTTTACAGATGAGGAAACTTGAAGCTGAGCACAGTCAAAATATTTGCCCAAGGTCCAGAGGCTAATAATGACTCAAGTGAGATTGAGACCTAGAGGTATGGACTTTTTTCTTTTAGGAGGTACCAGGGATTAAACCCAGGACCTCCTACATGGGAAGCAGGCGCTCAACCACTGACCTACATCTGCTTTGCTAGTGTGGACTTTTAATGGTAGGATAAGTGGCCTAATGGCACTTATTGTCATATATTGTTGTTTATGCTGTCTTTCTCTCTCTTACTTGACTGTGAAATTCTTGAGGGCATGAACTGGGGTCTGTGTATCTTTATATTCCTCACAATACCTTTCATAGATCAGCACTTTGAACATAGTAGGTGCTCACTAAATGTATCAGATGGAAGGCAATACTTTTATAGTTGAAAACTTGGAAGTCAGTGTGCCACAGAAATTAACAAGTGACCCTAGTTCTGCTCTGAATCTTACTGGTTTAGATGCCTTGATGCATATTTTTTGCTTTTTAAAAAAAACAAATCAATTTTATTGATACATATTAGCAAAGGATACAATCCATCCAAAATGTACAGTCATTGGTATTTGGCATAATCACATAGTTGCACATTCATCACTTCAATAATTATTAGAGCATTTTCATTATTTTAATAATAGTAATAAACAAAAAGCAGACAAACAAAAAAAGCATTTCTCAATCTCTCTATGCTTCCCCTGCTGTACATAGCTGCTATTTATATTTTTTACTTTTTTTTTTTTTTTTAAAGAAACTTGTTTAGCTCTGTTCAGCCCATCACAGAGCCCTCTTTCTCCCCATACTCCCAGATGGCTCCCTTGTCTGTCTGCTCACTCTTTGCTCATTGTGTCTGCTTGCTGTCTGCTCATCTTCTTTTGGGGGCACCAGGAACTGACCCCAGGACCTCCCATGTGGGGCATCTAACTGCTTGAGCCACATCTACTCTCCTATATTTTTTACTTTTGAAAATTAAAAAAAAAAAATACAGGAAAGTGAGAAGAGGAAAATGACTAGCATGCTCAGAAACTGTGCTTTAGTTTCAAGCTATCATCTTAATCAATTTCCCACTTGTTTTTTTTTTAAACAATTTGTTGAAGTATATCATTCATACATGAATATACATAAACAATAAGTGTTCAGTAAACATAGTGATCTTATGAAACAAACATGCGTAACATCATACAGGGCTCCCACATATCACCCCTCCACAAACATCCTGCATTGTTGTGAAACATTTGTTAACAAATCATGAAAGAGCCTCGTCAAAGTATTACTACTAACTATAGTCCGAATCTTCCTCCTCTATACCTTTTTTAAAGGATTTATTTATTTATTTAATTTTATCCATTCCCTGTCCTCCCTCCCCCCATTTTTGCTGTTTCTGTGTCCATTCGCTAGGCAACTCTCTGTGTCCATTTCCTGCCCTCTCTTCTCATCCTTCTCCTCCTGTCTTCACTGGGATTTGATCCTCGAAACCTCTGATGTGGGAGAGAGGTTCCAATACCACCTGTGCCACCTTAGTTCCTGGTTTTTCGGTGTGTCTCATCTTGGCTCTCCCTTGTGTCACTTTCCTGTTATGTCATCATTTTGCTGCATGGCTTGCAGGGCCTGGCAGCTCACTCACGGGGCCTGGTGGCTCACCCACGCACAGGGCCTGGTGGCCCATGCACCTTCTATATTATTATTATTTTAAAATTTTTACTGGGAGGTCCTGGGGGTCGAACCCAGATCCCTCCATATGGGAGACAGACGACCAACTGCCCAAGCCACATCCGTCCCCCCTGCTATATCTCTTAAGGTTGACCAAAGATACCCAAAGTTACAGTCTTTTCCCATACAGGATGGTCATATAATAAATCAGCCTTAGTTTATCACCAGCATTCTAAAAACCAGACCTAGGGAGAAAAACTAGGTCTGGGGACACATGCATGGTTTCTAATATAGTGAATGTTTAGCCTACCCTGATTATCACAAAATCAGGACAGTGAGAATATTCGCAATCTCTCACTTCTTTTTGATCTTTCCCTCTTAGCAGGGCTGCAAAGTAGGAATCGACCAAGAAGGTTTGTGCTCAGTGGCCTTTTCCAGTGTCGTCCCTGTCAGTAGGGTCTCGACTTAGCCTTAAATTAAATTTCCATATTGATTTCAGCTTCCCCACATCTTGCACTGTAGTTACTACAGTCTATGACTGAGGGTCAGAAGCAGCATCTGTACAAAATGATGAAAGTCATCATTACCAGAGAAGGAGCTACAAATCTGAATGGTTACAGCCTGAAGTAGTGACTAAGTGATCTTCACAATGGGCAGGGTCATGGCATTAAAAGATACACACAATGGAATACTATGCAGCGGTAAGAAGAAATGAAGTCGTAAAGCATATGACAACATGGATGAACCTGGAGGACATTATGTTGAGTGAAGTGAGCCAGACACAAAAGGACAAATACTGTATGGTTGCGCTATTATGAACTAAATATACTGTGTAAACTCATGGAGTTAATAATTAGAATATAGGTCACCAAAAAATAGAAGGAGGGTAGAGAATGGAAAACGGGTGCAGAACTGGTAAAAAGTTTATTTGTAAATCTTTGGAAATGAATGAAAATGTGAGAGAACATCACAGTGTTTAAGACTAGCAGAGCCAATATATGGGTTATGACAGTGGTTGAAAGGGAAAGTCTAAGGTCATGTCTATTACTAGAAGGAAAGCTAAAAACTGTAACATGGGACTGTATAAGACAGTAAAACCTCATGTAAAACATGACTATGGGTGATATTGCATATATAAGACTGTTTTTACAAAATATCAACACCAATATAATAAAGAGAAGGAAACAGAATAGCTGCTATGTACAGCAGGGGAAGCACAGAGAGACTGAGATGATGAGTTTTATTTGTTTTTTGTTTATTATTACTATTGGAATAATGACAGTGCTCTAAAAATGATTGAAGTGATGAATGCACAAATATGTGATTACACTGAATCCCATTGATTGTACACTTTGGGTGGATTTATGCTTTATTAATATGTATCTATAAAATTGATTTGTTAAAAAAAAAAAAAGGTAATGCAGGGAGTGGATGTAGCTCAGTTGGTTGAGTGCCTCCTTCCCCTGTAAGAGGTCCTGGGTTCAAACCCTGTTGCCTCCTAAAAGAAAAAAAGTAATACATATTTATGTATACATTCTTCTATTCGGCCTTTGCTCTATTGTCTCTGGGTGAGTGAGTTAAGCCAGTGCCTTTTGTATAACCCAACCTCATTCTCCAAAGGCATGCCTGAGTGTGTTGGCTCCCAGATTTTAATTTATAATGAAAGGTAGGATATCCTATTTAGGCCTCTTACAGAAGAGTGGTTGGTAGAGCAGTATTTGGGTATTTGGGGTTATCATACTATCTAAACTGCATCAATCTTATTTTAACTCTAATAGTGCTTCCAAAGTTTACAACTTTATTCTGGTCACTCCAATATTAAGAAAATACAGATAGTTTCTCTCTGAACACAGGTTTCTCTCTTAACCTCTAATAGTGTTTCCAAAGTTTACAACTTTATTCTGGTCACTCCAATATTAAGAAAATACAGATAGTTTCTCTCTTAACCAATGGTGGAGGTTTTATCATCTGAGGATGTTTAGGCAAGCCCAGACTATAAATAAAATAGGGCTTTGGTGGATGGATTTGTAGCAAAAGAATTCATTTGTTGTCTAGCCCAAGGGTATTTCTCCTCAATTCTTGAAGCTCTGGTTAATGGAAATAGATGGTAATATTCCCAGTGTATACTTGGAATTCTTCCTTTATTATGGACTACGGTGAGGTAGAAGGAGAACAAGTCTGGGAGCCAAGAAACCTGGGTTTCTTTCATCAACTTATTTTGTGAATTGAAACAATGGACAACATTTTTGGGCTTCAGTGTCTTCATCTGCAAAGTAGAAGAATCAGCTCCGATTTCTCTATTGCTTTCCCCTTTGAGTCCCCTTATGTTCAACGTGTCTCTGTTTGAAGGGGGTACGTCTTAGATTGAAATATGCTTGCTGAAAAATAGCTTCAACTTCAGAAATGGCAACATTTTTTTCTTGTTCCTAACATTTCTTCCTTGCTCCCTCTCCTTTGCCTGAATCAAGAGAGTAATGTCCTCTGCTTTTTGGAAATCACTCCTTTTTCTTCTCCTGGTCAGCTAAAGGTCAGTGCTAATAGCTTGTTTATCACACACCCCTCTTCCATTCCTCAGCTTCTCCCTTAATTTTGGTCTCAGTAATGAGTTAGTTTATTGTCAAGAACCTCAGAACTGGCTCGGGGTTGGATGTCAGCTCTGTGTGGATGACTGTGGCAGCTCTTGTTCCCCAGGACCCAGCAGCCATTGAAATACAGGATGGGGTCCTGGTGTGAGGCTCAGTGACAACATGGACGGAAAAGTGTCTAGTGTATGTCCAGTTTGAGGCATGGATGTCTCTCCAGAAATAAGTGCATTTGGCAGCCTCCTATTAGGTGTGTGCTTCTGAGGTTTGTGGACAGCACCTAGGTGGAAATGCTGGACACTTAAAAAGTTTGACCTGTATGTCCTGACTTCCGCCTCTCTCATTAGGCAAGTAAAAATAGTCTTGAGACCTGGCAGTGATCTCAGCCAGTCCTCACTTGTCCTTTCTCTCACTCTATGAGCTATTGTTTATGCTGTAGAATTTTTTTAAAAAAATCTCTTGTCAACAGGGTAACTAATGATGTTTTATTTTGAAACTGCCACACAACCTTTACAGAAATATTTGTCCACATTGAAATTTAGCCCAGCCTATTCCCACTCTCTCAGCAAAGAACAACTCCTCCCCCCCCGCCCCTGCAACCTGTGTTGCGTTAGTAGAAGAAAACTTCATGTTTTCTGGCTATGAAGAGTGCAAATCCAGTTAATTCCTCCAATTTTGGTGAAATTGGAACTTCTGATTTATTTCTCAACTCGAAACAAGCCAACTATTCAGAACTCAGTTGTTGTTTTTTCCTATGAGAAGAGAGGGTCTTGAAATGAGGTGTTTTTCAGATCCCTGCAAAACATACGGTTT
Organism: Tolypeutes matacus; assembly: GCA_026826555.1. Taxonomy (NCBI): domain Eukaryota; kingdom Metazoa; phylum Chordata; class Mammalia; order Cingulata; family Chlamyphoridae; genus Tolypeutes; species Tolypeutes matacus. Next base: position 6,463,246 of record JAKSZT010054583.1, read on the forward strand.
CTTCTCTAGTAGATTTAAATTCCACTGAGGTAGCTATCATGTTTTTCTGTCCATTCAGTGGGCTCTCCAGGGTCACGTGATGACTTCAGCTCAAGGATGAAGTTCCACGCATGGACACAACTTAAGTCAATAATCACAAGCCCATCTGGCTCCAGCTTAAGGCACTCAAGTCTTCTGGAGTTTTTGGGGGAACAGCAAGACCACCTTGAAGTACATGAAAGTGAGAAAACTCTTTAGATTCTCTAGACAGCCAAATATTTACCACGTGCTTTTCTGAATATGGTATTGGGCTTGTTGCAAAGCAAACATCTCAAGGCCAGGCTTGCACTAACCTGAAAGAGTGGAACATTTTCCTGCTGATTCAGTTAAGTTCAACAAGGATTTATTGAGCTACCCAACACTATTTGCTATGGAAAATACAAAAGAAGGACAGCAATTGAGAGCATGATCACAGCCCCTGAGCAAATTTTGACCTACTTGGGAAGAAAAGATTTATAAAATGAGAAAGTATAATATAATATTTAATTAATTTTGTAGTGCAGATACCTCCCAACTTCCCAACATTTTTTTCCACATCATGGTAAACAATAGTTTGATAGTATATGGATAAACTTGGAGATAATCGGGAGTTATCTATATGAGATTTAGTTTAAAAAATTAACATTTTTGTATTGCATAATTATAAGAAAAATGTACACAAAGTATTAGAGTTTACATTAAATATTGAATTTGTGAAAAAAATATTTAAAATATTTAAATGAGAAACTTGAGATTGCTCTTATGGACAGAACTTTTAAAAAAATTTACGTTTTAAATGGCTACATGCAATTTCTGATCAAGACATTATAATGATGATATCTTCAAAGTCTTAATAATTGCCATCAGTGAGAGGTTTTGTTTAGATATGCATGAAAAGAATGTAAAACAAATTTTAACATGTTTGAAAAGTTTTCAGTAGTTGAAATTATATATAAAGACTCTAACAGCTCTTTCCTTTTCCTGACCAATGCAATGTGACTTTTCAAGTTTTTCAAATAATGGTAAAGCTCTAATTTGTAGAATTCCCATGATTTTTTTCTTTTAAGGAGGTACTGGGAATTGAACCCAGGATCTCATACATGGGAAGCAGGTGCTCAACCACTGAGCTACATCTGCTCCCCGCATGATTTTTTAAAATCCACTGCTCCTCAGCTTGTTTGAATACTTTTAAAAGGGTAACATTAGCCCTTTTAAGAGTGTTCAACCATACCTGTCTCTACAATATGTGAAATCAGAAATTCAGGGCTGTTGCTTGGAGCTGAGCCTCCCAGGAGCCCCTGCTTGGCCTCTCCAATTTCCCATCTCCACCCTCATCCCTAGCCCCACTTGGCTGCCCTCCACAGCGTTGGCCCTCAAGGGCTTTCCTCCCTGATGGGTGCTGGCTCCCCATGGACAGCTGCTGGCACAGGCAGTAGAGCATCCTCGTGACGGTGCTCAACATATTGGATGGAGTAGCAAGAGCTAGAAATAACTCATTATGCTGGTTTCTTGTGGGAAACAAGCAGCCCAGGTGTGGCTGCTCGTGGCTAGAGACAATGAGCCTAGGGTACTCTGAACACTTCAGTTCCTTCAAGCCTTGCCTGGCTACCCCAAAGGCCAAGGAGATCCATTATGACCATTGTAACCCATTCTTAGACCACCAGTGCACTTGACATACTGGTTGGGAAGTTCTGGGTTAGACAATAAATGCTGTAAAAGTTTTGTTTTTAAGTTAAACATTTCCCACATATGATCTTACCTTATGCACAAACCTGTATACCTGATAAAGAGCAGATTTTGGATCCACACCTAGACTTGTCTGACCATAACACCCTCATTTGCCACCTGTTTGTTGTGCTGCTTCTGCTTTGGTGTGTGGAGAGACATGGAGGACCAGGTTGATCAAGGAGGGCTTCCTGGAGGAATAGGCAAGCTTTAAAGTTTGAACAGAATTTGGAGAAGCAGAGGGCAGGGGAGAGCTCACTTTATATAAGGAGAGCTGCAGACATTTCCAAAGGTACTAGTTTGGGTATTTAGGAGTAGATAAAGTTGGGGAAGACCAGCAAAGCTGGCTCCCCATTATGTGTAATCTTACTCAATCTGCATGGATGGTTTTTGGCTAATGGTGCTATCTCATCATGTGCTGTTCCTCACTGATTTGCAGGGTTTGTTCTTTAAAGATGAAAGTCTAAACAACAGAGGGGACAATGCCCTGAGCAGAGTCAGAAGACCAGGTTCTGGGGCTGTCTGTGTGGTCTTGGGCAATTTGTACAACCGCTTTATTGTGGCATCAATTTCCACACTCTCATATTTTATTCATCTGCTTCGCAGAGTGATGGACCGAAACAGGCCTCAAAATCCTTTTGTTGGTTGACTGCTGGGGCTATTCATTGTATTTAATCATTTAGTACTTCAGACCTTGGCTATCTAAAATATATTAAGCTAATCAAAGCAACACAGTGGACATTTCTAAAATTCATTTCATATTTTCAAAATCCTTACAGATAATTCTCCTCTTTCAAAGTCATCCATTGATTGTGAAAAATAATGTTGGTTCAGGTGGCAATTGAAGTGTCTACAAGTAAAACCATTCTTGTTTGTTTAAAAAGACATCATTCTTGTTCAATTATTCAAGATATGGAATTTTCTCGCAAAATTGTTAGTATCTGACCTTAAGTAGCATCTCGGTGGACTCCTCCTCAACGAGATTAGAGAGTATTTGGAGTGGGGCAGTTTAAGAAATGACTGCTCTGAGAGTTCAGCCTATTCTGCTTTCTTGCCCTCTTGTCTCTAAGGAATGCAGATTCCAACTGACCAAGTGGTTTTATTAGCCATGGTTAAAGGCACTGTAGTAAAAAGGCATGTAATTACTGGCAGGCTTAAGCTTTGGGAAAGTTCTTGGCCACAGGAGGAAGCTCTGCTCCTTTTATTGCTTGTTTTAGGTGAATTATTATGGTCAGGGCAATGAATAGTTTTGGTTGGAGTAGAAAGCCAGCATGAGTATGTTTAAATTAGAATCAGATGACTAAGGGCGTGTGAGTACATGTCTTTCACACACTTTCTCTAGTGAGATAGAGCAGATGATACATATGGGTTTAGGGAAATCAAAATAATTTTTGGAAATGGATCAGAGCTCAATATTTGAACAAAATCACACAAAGGTTGCTATTCAGGTTGTAAGAATTAGGCTAATCCTTGAATTTCTCAGAAGTAAATATCTGCTTTTCTGGTTTCTGCGAATCCTGGATTCTCCCTGCCATTCCCTTGTGCTGACTTTAAGGCCCTTTCTCTACGTATTACTTCCTCTAACTGAGAAGACTGGCGTCCAAGGCTGGAGGAGGACAAGGAAAGCAACCCCTTACATGGTGAAGGGTTTTGCTGCTGTAGCTATAAAATATAGTTTGGGGGTTAGCCCAAGATTTAATTTATCTAGGCTGCCCTTCTTTCTCTCCCCTCTTACCACATACAGTCAGGAATTTGCTGTATAGCAATTCCCCTGTTCTCTGGGAATAAGCTGTTTGATGGGGAGGAGAGAAGGGAAGAGGTTTGCTTTCTTAGGGCTTGATATGGATCCCGCTCTTTACACGGAAATGTTCTCTCCAAGGAGCTGAGCTATTATCAGAGGGCCTGAAGTTTCCCTCCTTCATAATTGTAATGGAAATAGCCTCAAGGAAAACATCGCACTTTGTAGAACTTTTGTCCCTGAGTTTAGTTGTAAAGTGGTGGCCATTTTAGGAGATGGAAACACTGTTTCCAACATTGGCCTGACGCTGAACTTTGGTTCATGAGTTATGACTTTGTTACTGCCTAGGGTTGTTTTTCTAATCTCACCACTGCCATGGTAACCACTTATTATTATTATTTTTTAACATAAGTAAGTCTTCATCTCTGTCAGTATCAATGGGTACCTCCTGGTGACTTGGGGGTTTGTGGGTAGAATGGTCACTGAGTCACAACCTTTGTAGAGTCTGTCTTTAAATGCAATGAAAATGATGATGCCAATGTGCTGATAATGATGATAAAGATAAATTAAATCTATGACCCGAACTAGCCTGTCCTTGAAGTCTCCCACTTAGTGGGCACTGATGAGCCTTAGTGTACAGAGCATTATTGGAGAGACAATGTGGTGTTTATAGAGCCAGACTTGCCACCTTCCATCTCTATGACCTTGGGCGAGGGTTTTAATCTCTCTAAGCCTTGTGTACCTGGTCTGAAAAATAGGGATAATGATAATGGGGATATTCACAGAGGACGTTTGCCATTCTTTCTGGTTGTCCAGCATGCGAACCCTCCTTCCGATGTTGAAGGAATGCTTTCACTATATAATGGCAGCTGCTTGCTTTCCTAGTCTCCCTTGCAACTGGAGTGCAAGCACCTGCCCCAGCATTGGGGATCCTCAGGGACTTCTTGTGGTGATGGCTGCAGAAGGAGCGAGTTCCTGGGGAGGGTGGTGGCATACAATGTCTGGTGTTAGGAATGTCACTTCCAGCCACTTCCCAGAGCAGTGGTGGACACTTCACCAAACCAGTTCAGTGGTGTGGTTTTAGGTAGGTTCCAGCCTGCAGAGCCTCACAAGTGGGTCTCTAGTTCAGTGCCCTCGTGAGCTGCCAAAATCTGTTTCCATAGCTTGCATTATTTCCTGACTGGTCTACTACCTCAGAGAGGAGAATATTAAATGAGATAATCCGAGGAAAGCACTTGAAACGAGGTCTGACGCACAATGTTGTGCCCAAAGAATTATGCTAATAGTAGAGATAGTAATAGCATTGTAGTAAGAGTAATTAGAGATTAGACTCTGACAGCAGAGCTGAAGCATTGTAAGCCTTCTAAGGTGAGATTTTGAAGGTAAATTGCTGGGCAGAATCTGTAAATGCAGATCACGGAATTAGCTGGAAGGGACTGGACACAATCTACCCTGCTCATTTACAGATGAGGAAGGCCCAGGGAAGGGAAATGGATTTCTCAGTGCCACCAGCTAGTGGGTAGAAGACAGGTTTTCTAACTTCTTTACCCCACACACCGCCTCATGCTTTTGCAATTTACGAATTTAACAAACATATAGGGGCAGATGTGGCTCTAATGGTTGGGTATCCATCTGTCATATGGAGGGACCTAGGTTCAATCCCTGGGACCTTCCAGTACAATTAAAAATATATATAGAAGGCATGTGTGCCTCCAGGCCCTGCACGTGGGCATGCCAGGCCCCGCTTAGCCATTCAGCAAGTTGATGACATAACAGGAGAGAGACATAGGGGAGAGCCAAGATGAGATGCACTGAAAACCAGGAACTGAGGTGGCATGGGTGGCGGGATGCCTCTCTCCCACATCGGAAGTCCCTAGGATCAAATCCTGGTAAAGAGTACAGGAGAAGGATGAGAAGAGAGGGCAGGAAACAGACACAGAGAATTGCCCAGCAAATGGACACAAAACAGCAAAATGGGGGGGGTGTTAAATGGATAAAGTAAATAAATAAATAAATCTTTAAAAACAACAACAAAAACATATAGGTGTCATGTGGTTTAAGTTCTGTGAGGAACTGATAAAGAACTATGTGTGAAACCTTGTATTGTTCAACACTCTGTCTCTCATCATAGTTGAGTCGGGTGAGACAAAAAAATGCACATGCCCAGAGCAATTAGAGGAGAGAGCAAAGGAAAAATACTGATCCCGGCAGCTATAGAACCATGGAGCAGGGCAGTTGCTGTGAAAAGGTCTCATGGAGAGGGTAAGAATTGAGAGGTGTGTGTGTGTATGGGGGGGGGGGGTGATTTTCACCATCTGGATAAGGTGCAATTTTTCAAAGAGAGTTAAGGTGAAGCCAAATTTAGGCACTTACTGGTGGATTGATTTGTTTATTTTGAGAGGACGTTAGGGTAGGACTTTTAAAAATACCATGGAAATAATAGGATATGAATTACGATGCCTACATTTCAAAAAAAGTTGATAAATCCCTGCTGAAAACTCTGAGAGGGCTGTTCTGTTGATTGTCTTAACCATCTTTTGGAAATTTAATTCTCATTCATAAAAAGTTGAAAATTTTAATGAAAATATCTTCATGGCATTTCTATAGCATTTTGGTGATTTTTTTACAGCACATTTATATATATGGCCTTTGCTCACCATGACAACAATGAACCATCTTTAAACGAGGAAGCCAAAGGTCTTGAAAGGATAAATGGTTTTCCCATGTTACAAGACAAGCTGGTTTATTTAACAAAACTAAGTTCAGTTTTTTTTTTTTTTTTTCTGACTTCTTGCCTAAAATTCTATCTGTTGAGAAAACCCCTCAAAATTCATGTGTTAAAAAAAATATGGGAAAAATTGTATATTGTGGTGATAGCTTCTATTTTGGTTTGCTTGGATATGCTTCTCTCCCCATCTCAAATATGCTTTTTACCCTTGAGTGTAAAGGAATTTCTGCCCACACTGCCAGTTCTGGGTTGTCTAAATGACGGTTATAAAATGAATACATTGGCTTACTGGCTGTTAACTGGCTTGGGGACTCCTGGCCATCGAGATGTCATGGACTGGGTCTTACAAAGAGTTAAGATGCCCGCTGAGCCTGACCTTTCCTTCTGGAGTGTGTTGATGTAGGTAGTGAAAGTGGGTATTTATTTATTATTATTTTTTTAAAGCTAGATAATCCCACAACTAGAATTCTTCTCAGAGGAAAACACTGACATAATTCTAACCTGTCAAAAGGTGAGGAAAGTTATTTTCTGCCTGGCAGCCAAAGAAGATAATGAGAGTAGGAACCTGAAACTTAAAATTTCCAACCCAGTCCATAGAGAGTGCCAAGAATACACCTCTACTATTATTTGGCCTTAAGAAGTGATCTCCTTTCCTTCCTCCCTCCCTCTCTCCCTCCCCTTTTTCTTCCTGTTTTTTTTTTTTTTTCCCCCACTAATGAGATTCTCCTTAGCTGAGAGCTATATCCTGTTATGAAATAGTTCATTAATGCAGTTTTCATTTTACTTGACTTTTCAGCAGCGTTTAGCACGGTAGCCTTCCCCCACACCCACCCTTCTTAAAATACTCTTCTGGCTTCCAATCTCTTCTGTTTTCCTTCTAATTTTCCAGCCGTTTTTACCCTAACCCTTTTAACGAGGCTCCTGCTCTTCTACATAGCATTAAATTTTAGAATTCCGAAAGACTCAGCCCGGGACCCCCTTCTCTTGTTCTCTTCTTTTTCCTTAGGCCAGCTCCATACCAGCCTTCAATTACCTTCTATATGGCTGTGACTTAGACATTTATATCTCCAGCCCAGGCCTCTTTTTGAATGCCAGATCAATTATGTCCTCATGTATCCACCTGGAGTTCTCAAAAACACCTTAAATTCATCATGAACAAGAGAAATCCATCATGTTCTCTTCCACCAATCCTGACCCCTCTTTCTTGGGTCCCAAACCCAGCAGTATCTCTGCAGTTTCAGCAGCCTGGGCACCATTCTCTCCTTTAAACCCCAAATCCAGTCTACAAGCAACTGCGATATTCTCCACATCCACCCATTTCTCTCCTTTTCCTCTGCTGCTGTGAGTATTCTGTCATGTTTCACCTGGACGATTGCAGGGGTCTCCTCACAGCTCTGACGGCATCTTTTCTGCCTTCCTTAATCACTATATAAACGGTAAGGATCCAGTTGTGTTTACTGTGGCCATCGTGACATAAAAAGTCCCCAATATATTAAATTTCATGCCCTAATAAGCACACAGTAAATACTTGTTGGCTGTTGTACTTCCCCCTGTGCCTCAGCTCTGTAGTAGAGCAAGATCATCACACTTTGCTTACCTCTAGCCTCAGTTTCCACCTTTTCCTCCTTCAAACTTCAGAGAAAAAGCCAGAGAAATTATGCTTTTACAACAATAGCAGGGACAAAATGAAGCTGAAGGAAAGATCTTTGAGAACAGGCTGAATTTACACACAAATGCAGGTAAACACATCCGCAAATATAGGTGTTCTTACGCATAACAAGAACACACACACTGTTTGCAGTGCCTAAGTCAGGCTTGGTACACGGTAAATATTTCTTGAATGAATAAATGAAACAGAGACAGCTCCTCATCAGGTTTTCACAAAATATGAGCTGCTTGCATAACTCATTTGTCGTTCATGGGAAAATGGACTCAGAACAAAACAAACCCACTAGTTAAGAGGCACTTTTAGAGTTTTTTTTCAAAATTATTCTTGAAAACATTTATCCCTCAAAATTCTTAGAGCCTAATATGACTATACTTTAATTCTACTCCACCCTCCATCACTGTCTAGCCCAGGGGTTCTTAACAAGGGGTCCACGGACCCCCCAAAGGGTCCACAGACCTTTCAGGGGGTCCGTGAGCTTGAATTGAAAAAAAAATCAACTTATTGTCTTTATTTCTTCTGACCTCTAACTGAAATCTAGCATTTCCTTCACTTATGAATGTATGCAATAAATTACAGTAGTATTCATTTCATAGCACATAACAGTTGCTGCATGTCTTGAAAAATCTCTTATGCTCATCCATACTTTGAAATTACCGTCGCTGTTAGACCCGGCGCTGGTTGAGTGTCAAAACTATGTGCCGCTACATTCTGGGAGGGGTCCGTGGTTTTTGCCTGACTGGCAAAGGGGTCCGTGGAACAAAAAATGTTAAGAATACCTCGTCTATCCCAAATCACAATTCTTAGAGGTAAGTATCCTATTTTCTCACTTTACAGATTAGGAAACTGAGGCACATCCAAGTTGTGGAGTCGAGACTTGAACCTAAACTTTGTAAAACTAACTTCAGGAGAGAGCAAGTAAGTGCACAGTAGGAACCTAAAGCACATGCCTACCACTAGGCTCAAAATAAAATAAACATCAAGTATAACAACGTCATACTTCCTCCACTGATATTTTGAGTATTTTTACCTAATTGGTGAATACTATTTATGCCTTTCCTGGGCTAAGCTAAATATGTCCTGTGAAATGTTTGTATTGAAAAAGCCAAGTATTGGATATTGGATTTAGAGTGAAAAGTGGAAGAAAAATAAGTTTTAAAATAGAAAGAATCTTCCTGTCTTGATTTTAAAGAGGGGGTCAAAAAAGGAGGTAACGTTCCTGTAGGTATTTGACCCTTTTAATTGTTTTTATTACAGTTTGTTGGAGATTTCAGTCAGAATTTCAAGTGTTAATTACGAATGTTGTTTTCTCATCAATCAGAGTACACAGCCAGGAGTTTGTTTTTGTCAGTTGGTACAATAGCTTATTGTAGGTTATATCAAGATATTTTTAAATCAGCTAAACAGAAGGAGTTAACATTCCTTGCAAACAAATTAAGCTTTCACCAAATAATTCAATTCAGCAAGGAGATATGGAATGCCTACTTTGGGCCGTTTGTGGTTGAGTTGCTGGCTCCTTGTTTCTGCTCTATCCACCACTTCTTTCCCATGCCCTTATTTGCTTTTGTTCCCCTTTTGTTTGTAGAGTGCATGCTCCCTGCTGATAGGGTTTGGGACTTACATTCCCAATGACACCAGCACCTGTGAATACTCTGTACACAGTGGCATCCAGTGTGGAGTGGCAGATGGCTGGAAGCCTAATTCCTTTCCATGTATATTATTCAATGTATAGCATGTCTTGTGTCTTCTTATACCTCTTCTTCCCATCTAGACAGGTGAAAGATGCTGGAAATGAATGCAGGTGGAGTTTAGGAGCCGGCCCAGGGCACACAAACTGGTAGTGAGTACATATCACCCAAGGCTGCAACTGCTTAGGATTTTCTCTGCTAGTATGGTACAACCATAGCGGTGAATGCCAACAAGCCAGCCACCCCTTGTAGGTTTGGGGAAGTTGCTTCTCTGACTTTAGAGCAGAAAAAAATCATATTCACACTAAACTACCTTTTCCTTTCCTAGCTTTTCCCTTAGAGTAAATGGGAGTTAAGCCCTGGCCCAATCATCTGAAATGTTGAGAGGGAACTCAGCCATTCAGCTCTGTGAAGATGTAAATTCCCTGCCCCTGGGTTTGGCAAAGAAGCAGACCAGACTATAAATTTGAGCTCTAAGATGTTTGCCTCAGCCTCAGAGAAACATGCAATGAGCCTTGTATAAATAGAAAGCTGAATAGCTTGTTTTGTTGGGGATAGCTGAGGAGTGGGGGCTGCCTAGAAATGAGAGGAATGGGCCAGATGACTTCTCAGAATCTCCAAGGAACCTTTCAGTTATGAGTCTTTGTCAGGACATTCCAGGTTCTACCCAATTGTCTTCAAACTGCCAAGTTCATGAACCTGCTTCCTGTATGCAAAATTTCTATTTCTGTTGGTTTGATATTTTCATAATGGCCTGTTCTTCACCCACTTTTCTTTCTCCATACAATGTATGCATTTATTCGACAAATATTTATTAAGAACATATTCTGTGCCAGGCACTGTTCTAGGTGCTGAGACTTCAACAATGAATAAAACAGACAAAATTCCCTGCTTGGCAGAGTTTACATTCTAGTGAAGGAAACAGACAATAAACCAAATAAATAATTAAAATATAAAGTATATTAGATAGTGATAAGTACCAAAGGAAAAAACCCAACACAAGGAAAGGTAGTATGAAATTTTAGAGGGTGGTCAGGGTTGACATTTTGGATAAGGTACCCAGGGAAGACCTTACTATGTAAAGACCTTGAAAGAACTAAGGGAATGAGTGAGGTGGGTACCTACAGGGAGAACAGAAAATACAAAGGCACTGGGATAGGAACATAGTTTTGTCTGCATCTTTGCTCTCCATCCTTTCCCTTCCTGTCATGCCCCTCTTTCTCCAAAATTGTACATCCTTTAAGATCTCTCTGTAGCTTTAATTTTTCCATAAGGTCCTCCCCATTCAGTGATCTCTTCCTTCTCCAGGCTCTTGAAGCAGTTTTTGATTTGTACCAATTCTGTTTGTGCTTAGGATGGACGACTTTTTAAATTTAATTGCCATCTTTGAATGTATGTATGATACATGTGTATAACCAACTGTGGTAGATTGAATCATGGTACCCCACAGAGACATGTTCTTATTTTTTATCTGCATTGCTGTGGATATGAACCCATTGTAAACAGGGCCTCTTGAAAGTATTTTTAGTTAACGTGTGACCTAATTGAATGAGGGTGGGGCTTAATCCATATTACAGAAGACCTTATCAAGAGAACAAACCAGAAGCCAGAAATGAGAGAAGACCACACAGGAAGAAACTGGAAGTCAGTGGAAACCAGAAGAGCCAATGAAAGGGACCAAAGGAGAAGATGTCGCATGTGATGGGAGGCAGAAATATAAGCCAGGAAACCCCAAGGATTGCTGGCAGCTAGTACCAGAATACTACAGGCTCTGCGGGGGAAGCTAAGTACCAGAAATCTGCTGGCTTTTATAAAGGGTATTTATTTGGGGTAAAAGTTTACTGTCCCAAGGCCAGGGAGAGTCCAACTCAAGGTACCATAAGAGGTACTTTCTCACCAAAGTCAGCTACCACATGTAGAAGCAAGGTGGTGGGCGATCTCGGCGAGGTTTCAGCCTTCCCCTCTGGCCTTCCTCTCTCAGGCTCAGCTGCTCCGCTTCTTCCCAATCTCAGCTGTAGGCTGGCATAGGGCTTGTTTCTCAGGGCTTGCTATAGCAGTCTCGGCTCCCCCCGCCCCACCCCACATCTTCACAAGTTCACCTGAAAACTGTCAGGGAAAATTGTCCATCTCTTCCCAGGCTTCAGCTGTTTGAGCCTTCTCCTTTCTGTCACATGGCAGGATCAGAAATGACAGAGCTCTCTCTTCCTGTGTGTCTGTCTGTGTGAGTGTCCATTTTATATCAGACCCACTAAGGTGGCAGGAATTCAACCTGAGTCATGCCTTACTGACGTGGTCAGGTCAGAAAGCCCTCAAAACAATCTTAACGGGTAATCTAATCAAAGGCCCCTCAACTGAGTTTAATACAATCTATAAATATAATCTATAAACTGAATTTAATATAATCAGAGGGTGTAGCACCCAGAAGAATATATTAGTTTACAAACATAACCTTTCCCCTTTTGGGAGTCATAAAATAATCTCAAACTGCCACAGCAAGCCTTGCTGATATCTTGAATTTAACCTTCTTCTAGCCTTAAACCAGAGAGTCAATAAATTCCCACTGTTGAGCCCAAACCCATTGTTTGGTATTTGTAATAGCAGCCTGGCAAACTAAGATCCCAACCAAAGGATAACCCATGAAGGGCAGGGGCCATGTGTCCTGAAAAAGACTGCAGAGGGCAAGGACTCAACACATATGGTAGAATTGCTGCTTTTAAACCATAAGGCTATGGGATTTCACCTTACATTTAGAACTACGGTTTTGCTACATTTTAATAGTTAGCCTCTTTTAGAGTTTACAGGAATGTGTCCAAAGGTCCCAGTTCATTCCCTTGGGAATGCTTTTCTCCATTATCATCTGGAAAATGTTAAACAGTAACTGGAAGCTAGATTCAATGCTAAAAATCAGAATTTCACCCCAAAGACAATTTTGAGCTGGCTGTGGCTTCTCAGAGAGATCTTTTATTTATTTATTTATTTATTTTAAATTGGGATGCTTTTTAATATGGAGGGTTTTTATTAAAGCTGTGTGCCATTAGGGTTTGTTTTTCCAGGTTTGATGCCATTTTACTCTACCATGCTGTTTTTTTATTATGATTGATTATTTTGGAATATGTAAAAATTAATCAATAAGTGGTAAACAGATTGAAGTTAGATAACCATCAAGCAAGTACTGTTAGATACACAATTAAACAATACAAACTACTATAAAAAAACCATAGATATATTTTTTAACTTTATTTTGTTTATTTAATAATTGAAAATATAAACAATTAAAAACTAAAAAGTAAGCACAGATGAATAAATACATACATTTCTCAAATGTACTGGATACATATAATTTTTTTGTGTGAATCAAACAATATGTTACACAATATATTTGGTTCATAATAACACAATCATACAGTATTTGTCCTTTTGTGTCTGGCTTGCTTCACTCAACATAATGTCCTCCAGTTTCATCCATATTGTCATATGCTTTACAACTTAATTTCTTCTTACAGCTGCATAATATTCCATCGTGTGAATAGACCACAGTTTGTTTATCCATTCATCTGTTGAAGGACACCTGGGTTGTTTCCAACTTTTGGCAATGATGAATAATGTGGCTATGAACATCGGTGTGCAGATATCTGTTCGTGTCACTGCTCTCAGTTCTTCTGGGTATATACCCAGTAGTGGTATTGCAGGGTCACGTGGCAAGTCTATATTCAACTTCTTTAGGAACTGCCAAACAGTCCTCCATAGTGGTTGTACCATCCTGCATTCCCACCAACAGTGAAGAAGTGTTCCTATCTCTCCACATCCTCTCCAACACTTGTAGTTCTCTGTCTTTTTAATAGCGGCCATTCTGATAGGTGTGAAATGATATCTCATTGTAGTTTTGATTTGCATTTCCCTAATCATGAGTGATGTTGAGCATTTCTTCATGTGTTTTTTGCCATTTGTATTTCTTCTTCGGAGAAATGTCTATTCAAGTCTTTGGCCCATTTTTTAATTGGGTCATTTGTCTTTTTATTGTTGAGTTGTAACATCTCTTTATATATCCTGGATATTAAACCCTTATCAGATATGTGATTTCCAAATATTTTTTCCCATTGAGTTGGCTGCCTTTTCACCCTTCTGACAAATTCCTGTGAGGTGCAAAAGTGTTTAATTTTGAGGAGGTCCCATTTATCTAATTTTTCATTTGTTGCACGTGCTTTGGGTGTGAGGTCCAAGAAACCACCACCTACTGCAAGGTCTTGAAGATGTTTCCCTACATTTCCTTCCAGTAGTTTTTTTTTTTTTACCGGGAGGTCCTGGGGATCGAACCCAGGTCCCTCCACATGGCAGACGGACGCCCAACCATTTGAGCCACATCCGCCCCCCTTTCCAGTAGTTTTATGGTCCTGGCTTTTATATTTAGATCTTTGATCCATTTTGCATTGATTCTTGTGTAGGGGGTGAGATAGGGGTCCTCTTTCATTCTTTTGGTTATAGATATCCAGTTCTCCCAACACCATTTGTTGAAGAGACTGTTTTTTCCCATCAGCGTGGGTTTGGTAGGTTTGTCAAAAACCAGTTGACTGTATAGGTGACGGTTTATTTCTGGATTCTCAATTCTATTCCACTGATCAATATGTCTATCTTTATGCCAGTACCATGCTGTTTTGACCACTGTAGCTTTGTAATATGTTTCAAGGACAGGCAGCGAAATTTCTCCCACATTGCTCTTCCTTTTTAGAATACTTTTGGCTATTCGGGTACACTTACCCTTCCAGATGAATTTGGTAATTGCCTTCTCTAATTCTATAAAGTAAGCTGTTGGGATTTTGATTGGTATTGCATCGAATCTATAAATCAGTTTGGGCAAGATTGACATCTTCACGATATTTATTCTTCCAATCCATGAATATGGAATGTCTTTCCATTTGTTTAGGTCTTTTTAAATTTCTTTTAGCATTGTTTTGTAGTTTTCTGCATATAGGTCCTGTACTTCCTTGGTTAAATTAACTCCTAGGTATTTGAGTCTTTTTGTTGCTATTGAAAATGGAATTTTCCTCCTGATTTCCTCCTCAGATTGTTCAGTACTAGTGTACAAAAACATTACTGATTTTTGCTTGTTGATCTTATATCCTGCCACTTTGCTGAACTCATTTATTAGTTCAAGTAGCTTTGTTGTGGATACTTCAGGATTTTCTAAATACAAGATCATGTCATCCGCAAACAGTGAGAGTTTTACTTCCTCTTTTCCTATTTGGACGCCTTTAATTTTCTTGTCTTGTCTAATTGCCCTAGCTAGAACTTCTAGTACAATGTTGAATAACAATGGTGACAGTGGGCATCCTTGTCTTGCTCCTGATCTTAGGGGGAAAGCTTTCAACCTTTCCCCATTGAGTATGATGTTGGCTGTGGGTTTTTCATATATGCCTTTTATCATATTGAGGAATTTTCCTTTTATTCCTATCTTTTGAAGTATTTTTATCAAGAAAGGATGTTGGATTTTGTCAAATGCCTTTTCTGCATCTATTGAGATGATCATGTGGTTTTTTTTCCTTCAATTTGTTAATGTGGTCTATTACATTGATTGATTTTCTTATGTTGAACCAGCCTTGCATACCAGGAATAAGTCCCACTTGGTCGTGATGTATAAGTCTTTTGATATGCTGTTGGATTCGATTTGCAAGTATTTTGTTGAGAATTTTTGTCTCTATGTTCATTAGAGAGATTGGTCTGTAATTTTCTTTTCTTGTGGAATCTTTATCTGGCTTTGGTATTAGGGTGATGTTGGCTTCATAAAATGTGATGGGTAATTTTCCCTCCTCTTCAATTTTTTGGAAGAGTTTAAACAGTATTGGTGTTAATTCTTTTAGAAATGCTTGGTAGAATTCACCTGTGAAGCCATCTGGTCCTGGACTTTTCTTTGCTGGGAGATTTTTGATGACGGATTCAATCTCCTTAATTGTGATTGGTTTGTTAAGTTCTTGTATTTCTTGTTGTGTCAGTGTAGGTTGGTTATGAGTTTCTAGAAATTTGTCCATTTCATCCAGGTTGTCTAGTTTGTTGGCATATAGTTTCTCATAATATCCTCTTATGATTCTTTTTATTTCTGTGAGGTCATTTGTAATTTCCCCCCTTTCATTTCTGATTGTATTTATTTGCATCTTCTCTCTTTTTTTCTTTGTTAGTCTAGCGAGGGGTTTGTCAATTTTATTGATCTCAAAGAACCAGCTTTTGGTTTTTTTAATTTTCTCTATTGCTTTTTTGTTCTCATTTTCATTTATTTCTGCTCTAATCTTTATTATTTCTTTCCTTTTTTTTGCTTTGGGATTGGTTTGCTGTTCTTTTTTTAGTTTCTCAAGTTGTTCAGTTAAATCTTTGAGTTTAGCTCTTTCTTGTTTCTTAATATAGGCATTTAGGGCTATAAATTTCCCTCTCAGGAGTGCCTTTGCTGTATCCCATAAGTTTTGATATGTTGTGTTCTCATTTTCATTTGTCTCAATATATTTATTGATTTCACTTGCAATTTCTTCTTTGACCCACTGACTCTTTAGGAGTGTGTTGTTCAGTCTCCACACATTTGCAAATTTACTTTTTTCCTGTCTGTTACTGATTTCTAGTTTCATTCCATTATGATCTGAGAAGGTGCTTTGTATAATTTCAATCTTTTTATATTTATTGAGAGCTGTATTGTGACCTAACATGTGGTCTATCCAAGAGAAAGATCTATGGGCACTTGAGAAGAATGTATAACCTGCTGAGTTTGGATGCAGTGTTCTGTATATGTCTGTTAGGTCTAACTTGTTTATCATATTGTTCAAGTTCTCTGTTTCCTTGTTGATCTTCTGTCTAGTTGTTCTATCTAACGATGTTAGAAGGGTGTTGAAGTCTCCAACGATTATTGTAGAAATGTCTATTTCTCCCTTCAGTTTTGCCAGAATTTGTCTCATATATTTTGGGGCACCCTGGTTAGGTGCGTAGATTTTTATGACTGTTATATCTTCCTGGAGGATCGTCCCTTTTATTAATATATAATGGCCTTCCGCATCTCTTATCACTTTTTTGCATTTGAAGTCTGTTTTGTCTGATATTAGTATAGCTACCCCTGCTCTTTTCTGTTTACTATTTGCATGGATTATCTTTTCCCAACCTTTTACTTTCAGCCGGCTTGTATCCTTGTGTCTGAGGTGGGTTTATTGTAAGCAGCATATGGATGGCTCATGTTTTTTTATCCATTCTGTCAGCCTGTATCTTTTGATTGGGGAATTTAATCCATTCACATTCAATGATATTACTGAAAATGCACTATTTATTTCCTTCATTTTATCCTTTGGTTTTCATATGTCATCTTATTTTTGTCTCTCTTTTTACTCTTTTGGTTATCCTTTCTGCTTTTCTTTCTTCTATACTCTCCTCCAAGCCTCTCTCTCCTGTCTTTTTCTTTCAGGTTCTAAGGCTTCCTTTAATATTTCCTGCAAAGGTGGATTCTTTTTTGCAAACTCTCTTAGTTTCTGTTTGTTTGTGAATACTTTATATTCACCTTCATATTTGAAGGACAGTTTTGCTGGATAAAGAATTCTCGGCTGGCAGTTTTTCTCTTTCAGTTTCCTAATTGTATCATACCACTGTCTTCTCGCCTCCATGGTTTCTGAAGGGAAATCTGCACAAAGTCTTACTGGACGTCCTTTGTACGTGATCGTTTGCTTCTCTCCTGCTGCTCTGAGAATTTTCTCTTTATCTTTTACATTTGACATTCTGAATAATATGTGTCTTGGTGTAGGTCTATTTGGATTTATTCTGATTGGGGTACGGTGTGCTTCTTGGACATGTAAGTTCATTTCTTTCGTGAGAGTTGGGAAATTTTCAGCTATTATTTCCTCAAATATTCTTTCTGCCCCTTTTCCTTTCTCTTCTCCTTCTGGAACGTCCATGACACATATGTTCTTGCATTTTGTGTTGTCATTCAACTCTCTGAGCCCCTGCTCAATTTTTTCCATTCTTTTCTCTCTCTGTTCTTTTCTCTCTTCAATTTTAGCTGCTCTGTCTTCAGTATCACTTATTCTTTCTTCTATCACTTCGAGTCTGTTGTTGTATGCTTCAAATATATTTTTTACTTCACCTATTGTGTCTTTCATTCCCATGAACTCCGTTACTTTTCTGTTCATGATTTCAAATTCTTCTTTACGTTCGTGCAATGACTTCTTGATGTCATTGATCTCTTTAACTATATTGTCTTTCATCTCATTAATTTGATTTTGGAAATGTGTGCTCATCTCACTGATTAGTTCTCTCAAATTCTGCATCTCTTCTGGGATTTTGTTGTATTCCTTTTCTTGGGCCATGTCTTCTATTTTCTTAGTATGGCCCGTAATTTTTTGCTGGTACTTAGGCATCTGGTTAGTTTGTGTTTTACTTAGATGCTCTATCTCTTCCTCTTTTATGGGGTTTTAGTGGCAGGAGGCTGTGAGTTACCACCACTGTTTGATTTTTGGCTCAACCTTGATTGTTAGGATTGTTCTGCTGGTTGCTCAAAACTGGGCACTGGACCTAGTAATTGGTTGTAGAGTCATTTCCTAGGGCCTTGGGCAGGGAGGCTATAGAGGCCAGGAAAAGCCTCTCTTACCTATTAATTTTCTTATGTGTACTTTCTTGGTCTGCCAGGAGATGGCGCTTGTTGGCAGCGCTCGATTCAATGCCTGGTCGGAGTGTATTTGTTGTGACACAGACCAGATCAATGTGATAGAGCTTCCTGTCTGGGGCCTAGGAGCCCTGTGATTCAAACTTTCTAAGACATTTCTCCAGACTTCTCTCGTAGCACCCCCCTTTTCCCAGCTAGGAAATATTTCCACTCCCTTCTGAATCCTCAATAATCAGTCCCTGTTAGTAGAGGAGGAGATTGGGAGGTTTGTATATCTTTAGCCCCTTGCAGGCTCCAAGGCAAACAATGGCGCAGCCCCACCCAGCCTGGAAGGGCTCTCGGGACAGGGCAGACCAAACCTGGGAGTCCAAAGCAGGGTCAGCCCCAGGCTCTCTCTCCCCTCTCCCATGGTGTCCTCAACAATTAGTCCAGGCTAGGAGAGAGGGAGGTTGCGAGGATTGGATTTCTCCAGTCCTTTCCAGGCTCTCAGGGCAAACCGCAGTGTGGAAGGGTCCGTGGGGCTCTGCAGCCCAAATTTCAGGTCAGAACCTGAGTCAGCCTAAGGCTGTGTCCCTCTTTCTCCCCTTTCTGGGAGTGGCAGATCCCTGAAGCCCCCTTTGTCTGTGGTCGCAGGCCCAGGGGCCGAGAATTCTGAAGAGTGTGGGGGAGGGTGCCAGCAGCAGCAGAAGCTGCTACTTGCAACTCACAGTTCTGTAGTCGCGATTTCCCTCTTCTGTCCCTCTCTCCTCTGGGTGGTGTGCAGCCTTCACCTGCTGTCCTAAACCCTAGAAGATCTTTTTCGGGGCTGTTTCAGCTTGTCCTCTAGCTATTTTTCTGGAGAAGAGATTCCCGTGTATTACTAGTCCGCCATCTTCCCAGAAGTCTCCTACATTGATTCTTAAACGTTGGTATGCTTCAGAATCATCTGGAGGGTATGTTAGATTGCTGGGCCTTACCCCCAGAGTTTTGGATTCAATAGATCTGGAGTGGGGTCCAAGAATTTGCATTTCTATCAAGTTCCAGGGTGATGCTCCAACCTCCACTTTGAGAACCACCACCCTGTCTGCTGCCCTGCATTAATAAGAATGAACAAGACTCAGAATTCCAGGCCTTGCGCAGCCTGCCAGATTCTCCCTGTTTTAGAGGCACTGGCTCAGCAGGCTCCCAAGGGTGTTTGCATGTGCTGCTTGGATCTCTTGGTGTTACCAAGAGATTGGACTAAATCCCCAGACCTACTGAATCAGAATTTCTGTGGCTGGGGCCCAGGAATTCCCTGGGGGCTTCTGATGGAATCTGAGAGTCACAGGACTCCCAAATACCCCTTGGGGCTTTAACAACCCAGGATTCCAGATGCTCCCTCCTCAGGCAGGGCTTGCGCTGCCAATGGTGCCCCGGGCTGCCTCTGCTGAGAGGCGGAGCTCCTGCCAGCAGATTGTGGTTCTCTTTGGACTCTGTTGGTATCTGTGGTTGAGCCTCCTTCCACGTGGGAGGCAGCAATACGCTGACTGCTGGAGTCTCACTTTTTGGCATCCCTCTTGATAACACCTTCCTTTACCCACATATTCTGAGGACCCCTCCCTGTCCATCCCCCTTTTCTTTAGCCTCAACAGCTTGTCTCCCTGACCTGCCCCGTCTGCCTCCTCCTTGCCTTGTGTTGTTGTTATTTTTTTTTTTAATATTTATTTTTTATTTTTTTAAAGGTACTTAGATTACAGAAATGTAACACAAAAAATATAGGGATTCCATATGCCCCACTCCCCATACCTCCCACACCCTCCCACATAAACAACATCCTTCATTAGTGTGGCACATTCATTGCAATTGATGAACGCATCCTGGGGCTTTGCCATTGAGCATGGACCATAGTTTACATTATACCTGTGTTCTTTTCTACCAGGCAATCCAGTGCTGATCACCTCCACACCCAAGGAGGCTAGCAAACCCACCTCACAGGGGATTCCTGTTGTAGTTTGGGGTCAGGGTGGGGGACTGATTAGAATGGCCTAAGAAGCCAGCTAGCTGATCAATTAGTAAGCATTTACTGGACTCATACTATACTCCAGCACTGTTCTAGGCATGGGGGATAGAGCTCTAAAAAGACACAGTACCCCCTGCCTTCAAGGAACTTACATTCTAGAGGTATGGAAAGCAAGAGACAAGTATATAAACAACATGTAAAAGAGGAGATTCAGGTGGTGCTCATCAGGAGGAAATAGTTGAGTCCCTGCTCTGCAAATACTTTCTCACTGAAGCATCCCTGCAATCCTGTGAAAGTGGTATTGTTATCCTTGTTTTGCAGAAAAGGAACCTGAGCCGAAGCTCAGAGGTTAAATAACTTAAAGAGAATAAATAAATACTGATACATACATATAATTCCCATAAGCAGGGAGTTAACTCTAAAGTGTATTGTTAGGTGAGTAAAGTAAATCACTGAAAGGTATTTACAAAATGATTTTATATCCCCCTTCCCCCCCCCCCCCCCACAAGCACATGGAAGAAAGATCTGGAAGGACATGTTCTGAAAGGTTAATTGTGACTATCTCTGGTTAGGAGAGTGGGCTTGGAGGGAAGAAAAGAGGACTAACCCTTTCTTTCTATGTTGTTTTGTACTGCTGAGTTGCTTAATATGGGAATGTATTCGTGTATTGCTTATTTAACTAAGAAAATAAATACGATTTTAAAGAAACACCCTTCTTGTGAACATCTTCGTACAGCTGGTATGCTAGAAAGGGATTTGAATGCAGATCTAGTGTTCTACTACCCCATACACCTTCTCGGCTGTCTTGGAGGCACCATCACTCTCAATCTTGGGCAGAGAAAGAGTTGAATGCCTTGGTTGGTGGCAGCAGCAAGGGCATTGAAAGCCCCTCTAAATGACCCTGTCACTCATCTCTCTCTTGCCCTCACTGAACCCCCTTGCTGGTGAGGGGTCCACGGCTTTGGGTTTGTTCAGCCTTGTAGATTTATGTGTCAGTCTCTAATTTCCAGAATCTGACTCATGCTGCTTGGCATTCTTGCTGCGTCCGACTGCCATGCCGGGCTGCAGAAGAACACCCCGGAATGAAAGTGATCCTTGGGAAAAGATAGAAGGAGAGATTTAAAACACTTCTGATTGATGAGCAGCCCCCATACCACTAAACACTCACTTTTTTGAGGCGGAGCAGGTAGGATTTCAATGGCATGATGCATAACCACCTTCCAAAGGGACAGCGTGTACATCTCAGTGGCAGAAAAAGAAAAGCACTCTGCTCTGCCCTGGTTAATTATTATTAGTAAGTTCAATGCTGCTTTATCCTATTACAAATTTCTGCTTACATCCAGTGACCCATGTAAGGAAATCCTTAAGGGCTTGGTTGTGGATTAAATAATTCTTAAAAGAAAAAGAAAACACTCAAATTGAACCCCAACTCAAATAATACTTTCATTGGCATCTATTAATTTTCAAGGCTTTTGAATATTTTAGAATAGTAATAAGTATTGATCTTAGCAAGGTACTAGGGATGTTGACAGGACAAACGCATTGTTTCTACTCAGTGTGACAAATCTGTACTGAGTTCCTACTAGATCAGGGCACAGCACTAGATATGGAGGTGGAAAAAAAACTTGCCTTTTTACCAGTCAGTAGGGGGATTAAACAATCACACAATTATAGAGCACATTGTAATTCTGAAAACTCATAAGCTGTATAAAATGCTATGGAGACTGAGCAGAGGAAGCATTTTCATCTGGTTGTGGGGATTTGGAGGTGTCTTAAGGGAAGGAGGGGGAGGATAGAGTTTCTAAAGGTAAGGCTGAGGGAGGGTCCACCTGTTCTGGGGTCAGGGAAGCTGATGCTTTGGTACTGTGTGACTTCACTGCAGGACAACTATGATGAGGCTAATTTTCGAAATACTCCTTATTCCCAGCCAGAGGTTGTCTACTGATTCCCACAGACATCCTGTTGAGGTATGAGAGTGTCAAACATCAAAACTCACTTGATGTGAAATGACTTCAGGGCTGCTACAAAGGCCAAGCTTCAAGATGGTTTCAATTCCTTCATTCCCTTGTGTCCTTCTCAAACCATTCCAAACTGCTGAGTTGGTGCTTGGAAGGATTAGACATGCCATTTGGTGCCTTAGAGGAGCCAGCTTTGGCCTTTTCAACCCACCAACCCTGCGGCCTCTGCTAGGGTTGAAATAAATCTAGAAGAGCTGGGTTTCTGCCATGGCTTGAAGTGACAATCAGGAGAGATGGTGGGTGTGAATGTGCTTTGGGAAGCTTTGTATTTAGAGTGAGAAGGCATTGGTCACTGTCTTAGTTTTCCAGCTGCTAAAACAAATACCATACAATGGGTGTTGGCTTGAACAATGGGGTTTTACTGTTAACAACAAAGGCTAGGAGAAGTCCAAAATCAAGGTGTCAGCAAGGCGATGAGTTCTGGGGCTGGCTACTGGCAATCCTTGGTCCTTGGCTTTTCCATCACATTGCCATGTACATGGCAGTAACTTCTCCTTTCTCTTTCGGGTACCATTGACCTCCAGCTTTTTGCTTTTCCTTCCATGTCCAATTTCCTTTGCTTATGAGGACTTTGGCCATTTTGGATTAAGGCAGTTGGCACACACTTTAACTAGTAACATCTTCAAATGCCCTGCATACAAATGTGCTCACACCCACAGGACAGGGGTTGGGACTTGAACATGCTTTTTGTGGGGGAGGTGATTTAATCCCCAAAAGTCACATAGTGCAAGGATAATAGTGAATAGTAGGGTACAGGGATCTTTAGGCCTGGAACTGTAGTGGAACTGGCATTGCTCTCTAGAAGTGAGGTTGGTTTGTGGTAAGCATGCTTTCTATGACAAATATCTTTGCTAAGCAAAGCTTAGGAGAAGGGTTTTGTCACTGGTATGTGAGTGAGGTTACTTCAGAAGTAACTCAGGAATTCTATTTCCCATAAAAGTGGGGACCAAGATGGTTTCTGTCCATTTTCTTAGACGGGAATGAGGCAGTTTACAGGAGAAACGGTTTGCAAGCTAATTGTCAACTCCCTAAAAACTTTTCTTTGCATCTATATCGCCAAGAGGACACTCAGCAACATATGTCTGCATTTGAGCTAATTCCCAGTGGAGTCAGGAGGCTCACCTAGTGCACGCTGAAAAGCACCCATTATGCATTGTGTCAAGAAAAGTGCGTAAACCTTTACTCTGGGATTGAGATGGAAGCAGGAGATGCGTGCATTCTTCAGAAAAAAACTCAGGGATCATCTGGGAAGGAGAGAAGTTACAAGTCATGCTTCACCACCTCAGACACTTAGACTTTAAAAAAAAATTTTGTGGTAAAGTCTTTATACCCATGTTGCCTCTTCTTTATGGCTTTAAAATTTTTTTTTAAACAAGCAAGCATTTAAAAAATGCTGTTTCCAAATTGTACTTTGTCTAATCTTGCTATTAAGGGTTTGCCTCTGTGGGGGGAGGTGACTCAGAAACAAGGAGGATGGAAGACATCAGTCTCTTCCCAAGCTTCACTTCTCATCTTAACACGTAAACGGATTCTTTAAGCTTTAATTTCCTGTGCAAACATCAAGTGTAGATGCTTCTTCCTTTTTTTTTTTTTTTTTTTTTTACCTTTATTAGTTTATTTTTGCTAATATTGACAATGGTTTTAGAAATTATTTTGTATTACTCTAAGCTGCTGGGTTTTTAAAAATATATAATTTATTCCAAAAATTAGGTAATTTTCTGCAAATATTCTTGAAGAAAACAGGTAACTCTGATGTTATTCAGTTGTGATTTTTGTTCTCCATCCCATAGTTAACTAGTTTAAAGGATCACAAACCAAAGTTTGTAAATATCGCTAGTTAATCTGGATATTGGATGCAAACTGAATGATTCTTATAACTGCATAATCCCCAAAAGTACTTGGGTCAATGGCCAGGAGAAAGCCAATATGGAGAGTTTGGTGAAGTGAAAATGTTAAATATTTTCTACCACTAAAATTGTTGTTGTTCTTTCATTAACTAGCATTTGCCCTCATATCAATTCTTCCTTTAAACCTTCAAAATCATAATGTCTGTGTTCGGCAGTCTGTTCCAAGGAAAATATGAAATATTTAATCTCTCTTTTTTTTTTAAGCCAAATCAGAATGTGGTCAGTTACTTTTATCTCCCTGAATTTACCAGGCATTTGAGACTTAACTCTTATGGGGCTACACATCACACAACACAACCTTCTGACATTTATTATCATGCTGAAAGGTAAACTGGGAAATGGGTTTGCTGTGCCCTGTAATTTCAGGGATTTTCTCTGGCTGACGACTGGTTGGACTCTGATGTTTTTTTAGGCAGTTGTGTTTGTCTAGACGGAGTCCAGGACTAGGGACAGAGATAGCATCCTTCTCATCGTGCCTGGTTTAATTTGGCCATGTATATATCACAGATAGAATTGGAACCTTTCATTGTAGCCTACATAAATTTAGCCACAATTTCAAGATTTTATTTCTTTGTTTGAACAGTTTCGCTCCAGAGACAACATCTTATAGACCCATTCTCCTTCTAAACAAAGATTATGTTACCGTCATTTGGACCTATTTTGGTTCCTCACCCATAGACAATGGATTTTATTGAGTCATCCTTGGTCTGGTCTTTCCTACTCCTCACTGGGTTGTCTGTGATAGAGCTGGGGCCACCAGTGAAATCTCTGTTTCTTGGCCACTGATTTTACCTGTGCAAAGCAGACCAGAATAGACAGGGTTGAAGCTATTTACAGAAACTCTTCACCACCATATTGGGCAGCACAGGCATAGACTCTTATTAGGGAGATTAATGTATAGGGCAAGCATTTCTGTTGGCGTTTACTTTTGATTTTGATTATATAGTTAGCTTCAGCATTATTTGGATAAGATAAAAATCTCTGAAGGTAACAACTGATTGATAAAACAGTCTTGGGTGGCCCTTTCAACTCCATCTATGAATAACATCAAGTGATAGGGGCTGGGTTAGGTCATGCCACTTGGGATCCTGGTGAAAGGGTGCCAGCTTTGCATTCTTGAGATTGTGTCCATTCCCCACTTCTTATTTGGCAAGAGAGAAAAATTCTCCAGGGTCAGTAGAGCCAGAACAATTTGGAAGGTCAAAATTCAGCACATTGGAGGTAGAAGGGCCAATTTAGACAATTTAAGCAAAAGATTATTTTCTTTGAATATAGACTGTCAGTCCCAAGGAAACTCAAATTCCGTACATGGCTATGCTCTTTTGTTTTGGCTGGCTGAGTTGTAAGTTCTGGTTTTCTTCCCCTTTCCAAAGTAAAATATTGACACAATGAGATGATGATGGAAAAGGGGTGGGTGGGACAATACAGAGTAGATTCTGAGATCTTATAAACATCCACTGCTGTGGGACTTGGGCACTCTTTTATGTCTTTTGATAAGAAAGTGAAGCATTCTGGGCAGCCAGTGGGGCTCTCCACCCTTACTCTGCCCTCCTGGTCCTCTCCTTGGGGAGCCGAGATTGTGCCACATTCGCACAAAGTCTCAAGTGTCTGCTCGTGTCCAGGCCAGCAGTGTGCTCTGGTTCTCATGGTGGCTTCTCTTCTTCATGATGGCCCCTATTATGGGTCGAATTGTGTCTCCCAAAAAGACATGTTGAAGTCCTAACACCTGGTACCTCAGCATGTGATTTATTTGGAAATAAAGTCGTTGCAGATAGGATTAGTTAAGATGTGGTCATACTGACATAGAGTAGGTCCTGGCCTAATATGTGTGGTGTCCTGATAAGAAGGGAGAAGAGGCACAGACGCATGGTGGGAGAGCGGCACATGACAAGGCAGGCAGGCATTGAAGCTGTGCAGCTGCAGGCCAAGGAAGGTCAAAAATGGTGGGCAACATGTGCCAGCTGTGCCTGGAATCTCGGTGGAGCAGCAACTCCTACTCTACAGCTCAATGGTCTCACCCAAGTCACCTGGTGAGGAGATGATGATGGACAATGGCCATCCCAGGGAATGGAGAGAGTCTGCAGCTGCAGGCAGGATAATCCCATCCGTCTTATCCATGGGATATAAGCCCCTTTTCGCCTGGAGGTGGAGTGGACATCACCATCCCAAACTCCTCAGGATTGGGGGAAGAGCTATGGACTAGAGAGGACTCACTGGTATTCTGTTGTAGACATATTGTGATTCAAACAATGGAAGAAATTACAACAGTGAGGTTGAGCCAGAGGCCACTGGACACTTTCAGGGCAGGGGAGGGAAAAGCAATTGTAATACAGGGGCTTTTTTGGGACTAAGGAATTATCCTGAGTGACCTTACAATGACAGATATAGGTCATTTTATATCAGCATATAACATGCAGAACTGTGTGGGAAAGAGTGTGGTCTACAATGTGAACTATGGTCCATGCTTAGTGGCAAAGCGTCAGGATGTGTATATCCATTGCAGGTGACGTGCCACACTAATGAAAAATGTTTATGTGGGATGTTATGGGAGGTGTGGGAGGTGAGGAACGAGGGAATCCTTGTAACATTTATGTAATCTAAGCATCTTTTAAAATATTAAAAAAAAAATTAATTAATAAAAAAAAAAAAAAAAGAAAAGAAAAAGGTGGGCAAGCCACAAGAAGCTTGGAGGAGACAAGGAAGAATTCTCCCCTAGAGATTTCAGAGGAGCATGACCCTACCGACACCTCGATTTCAGACTTCTAGCCTCCAGAACCGAGACAATAAATTTCTGTTGTTTTAAGCGACAAAATTTGTGGTAATTTGTTATGGCAGACCTAGGAAACTAATACACCCCCTCGAAAGCTAGCCAGTGCTTAGGTGTGCAGCCTCTCCCCGAAAACCCAGAAGACATGCCTGGCCCCCCAAGCAGCCAAATTCAACCCTAAATAAAACCTAAGCTTAAAATCAGGGTTGCCCTCTCTATGCCATACACTCGATAGAGGAATTAAGAAACCTGAGTTCTCTACCCAAACCTGTTTTGGATTTGGGCTCTCCCATTTCAGAGTGCTGATTAATTATATGTTTCATTTCACTGTTTATTTAAAAGCTCTTAATTCATCCTTACAACAATCCTCCTATTTAATTAATCCAGCAACATTGAGTTCCAGGTACTGAGGTTAGAGGAGGCAGAGGAAACCTCATATTTCCAGGTGAAAAGACCTCAGTTAGTATCACTTTCCAGGTGCTCCCTGCTTGATAATATTGAGATAAGAGCCCAGTCGGCAGGTGTCTATTAGCCCCTTTCTCTCTCTCTCCACTCGTTCTGGTCTACTCCTGTGCCCTAAAGTTTTTAGTGGAAGCCTGTGGTTTTTCCAGCACTGTCCATGACTGGCAGGGTAAGAAGGCCTAATTCTGGGGTTCGGCATCAAGAAGCCCCTTGTTCTTATGCATTGAGCTGCTTCCACCAGACCAGTTCTTCTCAGTAAGATTTTAAATCTACATCTGTCTTACCCCTCATTTGGTTTAGAAACTCAGGAGGGGAAAACGAAGGTATAATTCATTGGGCTCCTTACACTGTCCCTTACTCTCAGGGAGCTCACAGAGCAGTGTGGCTAGGAAGGGGAATAGGTGGAAATAGAAGCAAGAACTTGTGAGTTAGTGTAACTGGGAGGCAGATTAGAGTGGAGTTCAAGAGCTCCAGTTCTGGACTCATTTGACCTTGCCTGCAATCCCTGATATGCCATTTGGGCAAAGCTACTTTACCTCTCCATGCCTCAGTTTTCTCATCTGTGAAATAGGGATAATAATAATAACCACCTCATAGGGTGGTTGTAAAGATTTGATGAGATGGTGCATCTAAATTGCTTAGCACAATGTCTAGCACACAGATAAATACTTTAAGGCCACCATGATTCTTAGAGGTATGACATCTATGCTGTGGTATCACAGGAGGGGCATCTCACTCTTCACGTGAGTACTATCATCCACAAAGAGCTAGAAGTGAAATCTGTCCACATCATAGAGTGATGATAAGCAAAGCAAACCCAGAGTCCACCTAATATACTTACTTGGAACATCAACCTTGCAGATTCTAGTTCGCTTTTCATTGTATTGATTGCGTGGTAGCTATTCCCTAGATTAGTGTCGGGCAACAGGCAGTGGGAAGGGCAATCACTGAGTTAGTGTGGCACCGATGGATATTTGTTTATTAAAGCAGCTCCATCCAAAGTACAACAGAAGAATAGAAGGGGAGAAGGAGAAAGAGGAAAAAGAAAAAAAAGAAGGAAAGGAGGGAAGGGAATGAAAAGGAAGGGAAGAAATGAAATAAGTATGATTCAGTTCCTTCCAATAAATATGGCTATGTGATATGTCACATGAATATCACCAAATTAGTAAAATTAATTTATGGACTCATAGAATAATAACTCAAAATTGATAAAAGGAAATCACATCCCAGATAGCATGGACAGAATACAGGTAGAAAGAGGGGAATGCATAATAGATTCTCCTTTATTTGTCTAGTTCTACTAAAATATATGTAGTCTTGCATCCTTATCATATAATTATTAAGTTCACATGTATACTTTCTCACCCATACCATCTCTTCAGGAGAGACTCAGTCTTCTGAGGTGACCTTTTTTTCATATTCAAGTCTTGCTTTATTTCCATTTTCTGGTGCTTCTCTGCATTTGCAGTGGGAAGAAGGAAGCCCTGCTATCATTCTCCTTCATAATCCCAAATCCAACCACCACTTACCACCTCACCCCTCATTTCCTCTCCATGGCTGGTCCACTCCAGTGGCACCAATCTCCTTTTTGCTCCTGCGTCACGACAAGCACACGAGCTCCTCAAAGCGTCAGTTTCCCTCTCTCAGTGACATTTATCTCCAGACTTCCACTCTGTCCATGTCTCCCTTTCCTTTAGGTCTCTGCCAATGTCACTGTGAAGGAGAAGCTTTTCCTGACCGCTTTATCTATAAAGGGAGCTCCCTTCCTCAACACACCCTGGTTTATTGTTCCCAGAACCTTGATCACCATGTTACATGTTTATTTGCTGATTACCTTTCCTCCTGTGTTAGGCTGTGGTCCCTAAAAGCAAAGCCTGATGCATATTGAGGGAATGCTCTTCAGGAAACACCTGTAAATGAGAGTGTGAAGAAGGGTAGCACAGGGGAAGCAGCTGAGAAGGGATGTGGTCTCGGGGAAGGTCTAGCTTTGGGAAAGAATTTCTGTGGAGCATAAATTGCACCTGGAAGGCAAGGAACTTCTTATCCTCATATCATTCAGTCACTGGCTGTGGCCTGGAATGGGGAGAGCAAGTACCTTTGTAACTTTCCAGATGAGGCAGTACCTCTCAGCTGAGGACAAGTCTCTGGAGAATGGGGGCAGGGGTGGGCCCTTAGCAACCAATGGCACAAAAAATTGGGGTGAATGTGCTGGCCAGATAAATGGGATGTGAGACAGGAACTAAATGGTATCCACCACATCTCCACTACAATATAATCTCTGTGAGGTCTGGGACTTGGTCTGTTTTGTCCTGTGCGCTCTCTCTAATACATAGAAGAGAGCCTGGTACATGGTAAGTCTTCAATAAATATTTGCTGAGTAATTAATTTACTAAATTGGCACAGGGCTAGGTCTGAGAGATACAGTGGAGAACAAGACACACAGATACAATGAAAATAAAATTTAATAAGTGCTGCTATAGGAGAAGCAGAGGGGCCATAAGCACACAGCA
This sequence comes from Tolypeutes matacus, assembly GCA_026826555.1. NCBI lineage: Eukaryota > Metazoa > Chordata > Mammalia > Cingulata > Chlamyphoridae > Tolypeutes > Tolypeutes matacus. Next base: position 6,493,071 of record JAKSZT010054583.1, read on the forward strand.
GGGGCACTTAAAAGCCAGAGTCTGGGAGGAGCAAGCATTACAAACTGTGTGGTATAGTCAGGACTGTGTTTTCCAGGGTACTTATTCACACTCAAGGGTGTACACATTGATAAAATTAGGAAAATACCCGCAAGACTGTAACGTTACCATGAAGATTCCAACCCAGCTTTGCTTCAGCCAAGTAGAATAATAGAAAGAAGAACAACCTGAGCAGGATCTCCCATGTCTGTCCCTGCAACTGCTTCCTCACCTGAAAAATGAAAAGGTTGAGCTGTGAATTTCCTTTGGGAACTGATTTTCCTGGATTCTGTGGAAGGGCATCAGCTCTTCGCATTCCACAGTAGGAAGCTAGGAGGGCCAGAAAGTCAGTTTAGTAGTGCAAGGCTGTCAGTAGTTCCCTGGATTGAGGGATTTCCTTGGGCATTTGGGAATTGGCATTTTTTTCTCTGAAGGCACCAGTGAGGTATTTAGGTTTAGTGCTTAGTAAGTAGGTCTGTTTTTTTGTTTTTTTTTTAGATTTTATTTTTCTAATCATTTATTTATTCTCCCCCCCCCCCACTTGTGCTCGCTGTCTGTTTTCTGTGTCCATTCACTGTGTGTTTTCCTCTGTGTCTGCTTGTCTCCCTTTGTTGTGTCATCTTGCTGCACCAGCTCTCTGTGGGCACGGGCTGTCAGCTCTCCTCAGTGCGGGCCATCAGCTTTCCGTGGGCATCGGTCAGCTTGCCCTCACCAGGAGACCCCGGAAACCAAACCCAGGGCCTCCGCTATTGCAGATGGAAGCCCAACCACTTGAGCTACATTGGCTTCCAGGTAGGTATGTTTTAAAAAAGAGAAATCTGCTCTGCTCTGATGAGAGTAGACCACTACCCCATTGATGCCTTGGCCCCACAGTGGGTGTTCAGTGAATTCACTTTAGAGATCTGGTCTACCTGAGGGATTCGACACTGGACATACATACCTGCCTTTCCCAGTTTCTTCCAGTTTGATTTCCTCAGCTGTGTGTAAGGTATATTTTGAGGAATGGTGTGTGTGTCTGTGGATACATGTGCTTATATGCATTTGGGGAAAAGAGGTTGGGAGTCTGCTTGGGATAGAGTCTTCACATACAGTATGGCTTTTCATGTTTGAAGGTCATGTGCCTTTAGGTGCTTGCATAATTCACCTTGGAAAACGGGGAAATATAATTGGTGAAATATAAAAAGGTGATTAAAATGTCACAGAGTGGTTATGCCACCATGAATTATATAATGCCTGAGGGTAGGGCTGGGAGAGGGGACATTGTTCAGAAATTTTTAGTAATTTGAAGACATTCAAAAACAACAATGTTCTGTGGCATTACTGAGTTGGTTAATTTTTGGCAGAGTTACTTTGAGGGTTTTACCACCCACCCCCTCAACCCTGCCCACTTGGACTAGGCAGTCAATCTGAGCACAAGGGTGGGTCTCTGGCACTGCATATTTCACCTCTGCCCTCTTCCTGTGCTTCTTTTTCACCCAGATGGATACTCTTGATTGGTTGCACTCTTACCCACCTCTTGGAACAGAGTTGCTTTTAGCCTGTCATGTTAAATGGGGCCCATACTGCTAACCTATTTTTCTGGCTTTGTGCTTGAATTTCTTCTAGATCTAGAGTTTTGATTGAAGGGATATTGTATATCAGAAAACTAGGTGGTTTGGTTTACCAAATAATATTTTGCAAGATGATAGTGCTTTAGACGGAGATAGTTCCTGAATGCTAGTTAGTTATTAAATGTGTTTTATATAAGTTTTCTGAGTGTTAGAATATTTGTAATAATAAAGGGTGGGTGCATATGGCTATGATTCATGAATTGAATCCTGACCTAAATTATGGTGATATAGTATAATGGGAGGAGCCTTGGACTAGAAGGCAAGAGAGATTGATTCTCGGGATTATTTAGTGTGATCTTGGGCAAGTTGCTTAACCTCTCTTGGCCTCAGTTTCATCATCAGACTAGATGATCTTTAAGGATCCTTCTAACTCTGTGGAAAGTTCTAGGTTTTGTAGCTGGAAAGCTTGCAAAATCAACAAGGATGTGTGTTTTCATTGAGGTGTCAATGAAAATTAATCTCCAAGAACTTTGGGTCAAATTTGGACATGCAAAGAGTGAAACCAAACAGTGATGGCTCCAGCTTATCAGATACCCTAACTTAATTTTTATCAAGTGTTGGTTTTTATGAAATAGATTACTATGATAATAATATGCTTGGGTGAAGGGTATTGGCTCTAGACAAAGGGATTGTTTTTTTAGTTCTGCCAGTTCTTGTAAGGGAAAGCTGATCTTTTCATCAAAACTGGGTTATGTTCTCCCTTGGGAAAGCCCAGTGCCATATAAGCCAACACATATATTGTCCTGGGGTTTAGAAGGAAATTCTATGCTAGAGGAAATCAGAGATGTTCACATATTTCATTTTTCCTCAGCAAAAACAGAGGTTCACCAACAATCAGAAACTTGTTATATTTGAGTTGTTTTCCTTTTGAGAGGAGGAGAGTATGATATTGGGTAGGGGGAGAAATACTTGCCAGGATTGCCGGGAAGTGTTTTGGGCTATTTTTTTTTTTTTTTTTTTTTTTTTGCAGGGAGTAACTCAATTATGTGGCAAAACTGTCATGAAATGTCATTTATACTATGCGCCAAATATAGAAACTCTGGCTTTTTGCAGATAGGTTTCCTTGTTAAGTGATGACAGCCACACTTACCTAATGTCTCATTACAGCAAGAGATAATGATTAGGGTTAGTAAGTAGCTCTTAGTTAAGCAGAATAAAGAGAAAACTGGCCAAAGAAGGTCTAGTAGGATTGTCAGTTTTTGCCTTTCTGGGCATTAAAGAGAAGTTCTGTAGGGGCTGAGTGGTTAAAGTAGGTTAGTTAGTTGAGTTATTCTGTCAATCCTCCATCAGAATTACCTTAACCCTATCATTTTTCTTCCCACATACTTGGCCCCTCCAGTTGGAGTGGGCAGGGCATTGGGAAACCAACCCACACTCAAAAGATGTTTCCAAATGAGGGCTTCAACTAGACATAAGGACATTTCATACAATGTCAGGTTTGGGTTGTTGTTATTTATTTATTTATTTTTTTAAAATAACATGATAAATATGATAAAAAAAAAATCAAACTAATTTATGATACTGTAGTTTATTGAATTGTAAAAAGTGAGCCTAGCTGCACTTTAAGCTGTTCTTTGGGACATGGCTACTACTAGATGAGATGATACTGGCAAGCCAGGAGTTAACATACTACAAGAGAGGGAGCAATTTTCCTCTCACCTCATAAGGAGGAAAAGACTCCGTAATGTATTTTACTTCCCTCTATTAGATTTTATGGGAAATTTAACATGGTATGTCCTTTATATAAAATTGCTGAATGAGGGTATTTCACTTTGTGGAAATCCTATATACTAAAAAAGGAATCTAGCAATTAGTAGGGTAAGATTCGCAAGCGCGAAAGTTTTCATTACTTCACAAAAGGCTCTTTGAGTGAGCTACCGCAGTGATTTCAAAAGAACATGTCAAGTGAGGAACACACGCCTGTTTCCCAAGTAATGACTTCAGGTAAATTGACATAAACATGGCAAATGTTCTCTGTGCCTGGCAGGACCCAGGAGAAATTGGCTAATGTATAATTATAATACCCATGTGCACTGGCATCAAACCTTCCACCTCACTTGGAAGCAAAACTGTACTTTAGTGCTCAGAAAGGTGTTTTGTTTTGTTTTGTTTTTCCTTGACCACCTCTGTGCCTTTAGACAAGAAGCTTTTGTGGGTAACACTTTTTATTTATGAGAAAAACATTTGCACATCTTTTATTTTTTGTTTGACTTAGTTTTTACCAGAAAGTAAGGGGCTGTGGATCATGTATTCATGGAAACCAAATTGACTAACAGGATTTAACTGTTGGTTGAGTGTTCTGGGAAAATGTTTGGGAACTGAACTTATAAACAGAAGCCCAGTGTTCTGGGTCCCCAGAGAAATAATGACCGGCCCTGCTCACTGAACATTTTGTGCTGTGGGGCAAGTGGAATGTGGTAGAAGATGGAGAGAAAGTGGCTAAGTGTGTGGAGAAGTTGGAGTGATGTTCTGACCAGCCCGAATGTTAGGTATTTGTTTGAGACAATGATACTTGCAACTTGTTATTTAGAGTGAGTAATGGAATGATGTAATAAATACACTTGTGGGTAATTGGGGTTGGCTATTAAGATAAATCCAGGGCTAGTTTTCAAAATGCCTTGCAGATCACTGGACTCCTTTGGGAATGCTAGCTGCAAGCTGCTTGCAACAAAGCTACCACCTAATTGAAGCTCTTCTTATTTCTAGGCTTGTGACCCAGAAATGTTTTTTTTCTTTCTTTCTTTCTTTTTAAATTGTTGTTGTTAGAACCTTCTATTTTGAACCAGTGGGCTAGTAAGAACAAAAGTATAACTGTCTCTTGTTCAAAAAAGGGAAGACGGCTTGGAAAACGGGAACACACTATTTTTTTTTTTTTTTTTTTTTTTTTTAATATGGGAGACTTTTCTTTTTCTTTTCTCTTTTTGTTTCACCTTTGTTTCACCTCCCACATAACCAGAGAGGAGTGAACCGAAAGGCACTGAAGAATCAAGGTGATTTTTAAAATAACACATATTCTAATTTTTGTTTATTGTATGGCCAGGAAGCAGAGAGAACAACAAAGTGTGGCCCTTGTTCTTCTGTGTCCCATTACATCCTGTCTACTTCCTCATTTAGTCTAAATTCTAATATGTCGTTTTTAAGTGGGCTTATAATGCTATTTCCTTTCAGTGGGACTACATGGATCATAGGAAATTACCCACCTGGTGATGTGCACTCACATGACTTTACATGAATCTAATTTGGGGCATCTGCTGCTTATCTGCAACAGATGGGCCTACCTATTCAGAAGGCCATCACTCTCTTTGTCTCTCTCATTCTCCCTCCCTCCCTCCCTCCCTCCCTCCCTCCCTCCCTCCCTCCCTCCCTTCCTTCCTTCCTTCCTTCCTTCCTTCCTTCCTTCCTTCCTTCCTTCCTTCCTTCCTTCCAGAAACTATTAAACAAGCAAAGGCAAGATTTTTTTTTCCAGGGGACATTAATTGAATAATTGGGATGTCATTGCCATTATTGCAAAAATGAGTTACAACTGTTGTTTGGAATAGAAAACCAGAAAACCATTTTTTTTTTGAATTGACAATAACATAGAAGCATTTAAAAACAGCTCTAGAAAGAAGACAAGTAGAGTTGTGTAGTTTGGCTGAGAGGGATTAGAGGAAGAAATCTTTGGAAGAAATGTAGCCAGAGACACTGCTTCCTAAAGAAAGGACTCATATAGTACAGAGAAAGAGAGAAAGTGAGACACTCCACCCAGCTCCAAGGAGGCAGATACCAACCTGCCCTGGGAACCAATGCAGTCTTGTTGGAACACAATAAGCACAAATAGTTTTGCATGCAAAGAAATTTTCTAAGGGGAGTTTTTTTTTCCAGGTAAAATATTAGATAACAAATGTCTCAATTAGTTTCTAAACAAAGTTAAGTGCAAAGTGGCCACAAGCTCATCAGTTTATGCCTGTTGACTGTCATAATTATCATTAACATCCCCTTTCATGCTCCAAGGTGTCTGTGTAATAACATGGCTATTCTAACCACAATCAGCCTTTGGAATCAGGGTCTCTATTGAATTAAGAGTTAGGTCATAGAATCCTATCTTGGCTGTTAAAGATTTTGCAATTTAAAACAGAAAATTCTAGAAATAGCATTCAGTGTAGAGGGAGGGTGAGTGCATCTGTCATGAGTTAATGAAATGTACAGGGGGTGACCTCAAGTTCTCTTTTCTGACTTCCTTTCCTGGTAATGCCCCCCTGGGTCTCTCTAAGAGATTTCATCTTCCTTTTTTCACAAAGGTCAGTAAAGGAACAGGGTAGAGACCTTTATACGGTATATGTATATAAATATCTTTTGCATGAGCAAGGCAAATACAACCTACTTTTATTTTCCTGCCAAACTTATCCAAGGAGGCTGCCAGAAATTTTAGCCTCAGGATATTAGTAAAACCACTGAGGCAGATCTCCCACCACTGTGATCAAGCCCAGAACCCACCATCATTAGAAAATTCAGAGTGGAGATTTTCATATTTCTGTAAGTGTTGCAAAAATGATGGATCACATATGTAAATACTAATGCTGCCACCTAACCTCAACCGCTGAAATAGAATTCTTTCCTTACAGCATTGGGCTGTTTCAGTAATCCTCAGAGGATGCTCATTCTCTCAAAGGCTCCCCTCAGAATAGTAAAAGTACGATGACGACAAATGTAGTTCAACAGTTCATCCAGCAGGGAGAAGCCCCTAGGAAGAGTACTGGTGTATGAGACTCCTTCAGTCTAGTTCTTTTAACTGTTCCTGCCAGTTCAGTGTCCTCTAGTGGTAACTTGTCACATTAATGAAATAGCTGGTCACAGGAAATAGATTGTAAGACCCACATAGATCGTGGTCTTCTTCACTAGTGCTAAAGAATGAATACAAATTCTGAGGACCTACTAAGTGCTGGGTAGTATTCCTCTCAGTAGCCCCCTGACTAAGAGACTAAGAACAGCATTAAATGCATAAGAAAACTGAGGTTTACATGACCTAGGTGGAAGAGCTGAAGCTCGCTATGTTGTATGAGTCAGAGCCATCTAGTTTTGAAACTAGAATTTCTGAGCCCTAGGCCTGAGGTTTTTGTTTGTTTGTTCTTAAACTATACTCTACTGTTTCATGATCCCAAGAAGATAGACGTTCTCCAGACACACATGAGGCTTAGAGGCAAACAGGGAAGGAAAATTAAGAAGACTGGGTCTCACTTCGGTTAACCCTGGCCTTCCTGAGTATGTGAGTGCTGGGAGGCCACAAGTACAGTGAGAAAGTGTGGGCTTTGGGCCTGGATGTACCTGGGTTTTAATCCTAGCTCCACTACGCCAATGTTCACTCAACAAATACTTATCGTTTAACTACTATGTGCTAGGCGCTAGAGAGAGACACAGTGATGTACTAGACAGTAAAGATGTTTGGTCAAGTTTCTTATTCTTAATGATCCTCAGTTGTGTCATCTCTAAGATGGAGGAGTTCCATTAAAGACTGGTGGAAGGCAAATGTTCACATGGATTCAACATGTCATGAAGAGAAGGATGTATGTTAATTGAGGCAACATGGCGACACTGATGGCCCAGTTCAAAGCAGGTTTTGCTGACTGAAGATAATCTGATTGGTCCAACATTTTTAGAGCTCTCTTTGGGCAGGGTGTCTGCAGAGATAAGGACATGCATCACCATATACTTCAACTCGCCATGTCCTGAATTCTGTTTGTGACAATAAAGGAATGAGTTGACCCTTCACCCACTCCAAACTGTGGAATCTCACCAGGGTCTCCACAAATAAAGATGGTTTGTAACTGGAGAATTGGGTGTCAAAGAGTTGTCACCCAAACAATGGAAACATTCTGTCTCTTTCACAGCAAAGGATTGATGTCTAGATGTCTGAGATAATGTCTTTTGAGGAATATATTTTTTAAAAATTGAATAGTAACATATATTTTTCTTCTATGAACAGCATTTTATGTTATAGTGGTGATTATCTCATATTTACTTAGAACTTTTGGTCTTTTAGAAGCATATTGTTCCGCAAAGAGCTTTTTTGATCCTTTTTTAAAATATAATGAGTGAGAACACTGGCTTAAGAAACTAAAGAATCATAGACTGTTAGATCCATAAGGAGACGTTCTTTTCTTTCTTTTTTTTTTTTCACTTTTTAATTTTATTTTAGGAGATATTGTTTTCTAATCCAACTTCATTGCTTTACGAATGAGAACATAGGTGGGATTATGTGCCTTGTTCAAGATCGTTCTTTAATGAATTCAATCAACAAGTATTTACTGAGAGCCTATCATGTGCTAGGAACTGTTCTAAATGCTGAATTTACAGCGGTGAGCAAAGCAGACCATGGTCACTGCTTTCAGGGACATATGTTCTAGTGAGAAGGGCTATATTCAATAAAAAATAAGCAAATATACATGTCGTTTGTCAGGTAATAGGTGTTAAGAAAACATACTCAGGGGGCAGATGTGGCTCAAGTGGTTGGGCGTCCATCTGCCATATGGAGGGACCTGGGTTCGCTCCCCGGGACCTCCTGGTAAAATTAAAAAAAAAAAGAAGGCATGCAGGAGAGCCAACAGCCCGTGTACACGTGCGCAGCGAGCCAGGCCCTGCCAAGCCACGCAGCAAGATGATGATTCAACAAGGGGGAGACACAGGAGAGAACCAAGATGAGATGTGCCGGAAACCAGGAACTGAGGTGGTGCAAGTGGCAGAGCGCCTCTCTCCCACATTGGAGGTCCCTAGAATCAAATCCCGGTGAAGCCTGGAGGTGAAGGATGAGAAGAGAAGGCAGGAAACAGACACAGAGGATCACCCAGCAAATGAACACAGACAGCAAGCAGTGGGAGGGGTGGGGAATAAATAAATAAATCTTTGAAAAAAAAACATAATCAAGCAAAATAAAAGAACAGAGAGTGATGAAGGGGAGTGCTCTTTTTTTTAAAAATATGGAACGCTTCATGAATTTGCATGTCATCCTTGCGCAGGGGCCATGCTAATCTCTGTATCGTTCCAATTTTAGTATACGTGCTGCCGAAGCGAGCACAGGGAGTGCTCTTTTACATAGACTATTCAGTGAAGGTGACATTTGAGCAGAGCCCTAAACGAAGTAAGGGTGAATCATGTGGATATCTGGGAAAGAGCATTGGGGCAGAGAGCACAGCAAGTGCACAGACCCTGGATGACCTCATATTTGGAGGATGATGAGTCTGGAAGGCAGAGGTGGAGGAGAAGAATGGCAGGAGATGTGGTCTGAGAGTAGGGAGGGGAGGGGCAGTTCATGCAGGGCCAGTCAGTGGCTGAGTGATAAGGACTCCCGGCTTTTAGCCCCTGGAGTGTTTTGAGTGGAGAACAGATATGATCTGACTCATGTTTTAAGAGAATGACTCACAAGCCAAGCTGAGACTGGAATCCAGGTCTCTTTGAAGTAGAGCCCATAATCACTCCCACTATACCATGATGTCCCATGCATTTAACCTAAAGAACAGATCCTAGAAAAATGTAGGAAATCTCTCTATTTCCAAAAGTACCAAACTGATGCTTTCCTCCAGACTTTGGTAAACACAAAATGATAGAAATTATGTTTACACCTTTTTTCTCCCCCTTATCTCTCTGAAGGAAAAAATACGATATTCAGACTTAACATATGTTCACTAGGAATTTCATGATTAAAGAAAAATAACGTTTAGGAAAATAAAACAATATATTTTTTCCCACCCCTTGCATGATTTACATGAGTAGAAAAGAAACTCCCTCTTGAGGCTATTTTAGCTAGTTCTCAACCCAAGCCTTTTGGTTATGCATCAGGGCCAAGCTGTGTTTGTCTCCAGCCATGGCTTACCAATTTATACTCTCATCAGTGGGGTTTAAAGAAACAGGTGGTTTAAGTACTTTTGAAATGTGAAATGGTCAGGAAGGGTCGTACCCTTGTGACTAGAGAAATTCGATGCAGTTTCTTAAAGTTGAGATGATTATTTTCTTCTTTTAACTCTTTACTTGATTTAGTCAGCGTTTTTCTTTCCTTTAAGGCAGTAAACTTCATCAATGTTGTTGAGTTCAGAATTCCATTATTGTAATTGGAATATTCTCTGATGGCAGGAATAATATTTGCTGTGAACTGAGAATCTCTTTGGGGCTAGACCCACTGCATGCATTACCTCCAATCCTTATCCACATCTACACAGCATGTGCTACTGGCCCCAATTTACAGGAAACTGAGGCTCAGTGAGTTGGAGTGATAGGTCTACCTTGACTCAGTCAGTTGGTGGCAGAATCAGTATTTGAACCCTGTCTGGCTTCAGAGCTGATGACCACGATCCACACCATGGCACAACCATGGTTAATGGAGAATTTCTTTAATTACGGTGATTTAGTGGAGTTCAAACTTCAAATGTGCTCTCATGTTCTGCTGCTTTTAAATACTTGTTTTAGAAGAAAGGAATCACAGAATTCAGGGTTAGAAGATACTTTAAAGATCATGTTGTCCAAACTCCCTGTTGATTCTTGCAAAAACCTTATCAAGTGATTTTTATTTTTCCTTCCTGGCTATGCTCAAGCCCCTCTAGTGATAATGGAACTCGTAAGGTGACATTTACATCGTTGGGATGTTCTGAAAATTACAAAGTTCTTCCGCACACAGAGTCAACACCAGTTTTCCTTTCAACCTTGGAAGCCATGTGGAACAGAGTCTGCCACATATTGGAAGACAGTAATCATGCTCCCACTTAGATTTCTATAATAGAATTCCTTGTTTACTTGGTTTCTTCACATATGACATAGTTAGAGGCCAGGTTTCTATCTCAATTCATTTCCTCTGCACACATTCACGTTTGTCTGTGTCCCTTTTAAAGAGAGGTATCCAAAACATGAGACAGTTTTTTAGGTGGAGTCACACCATATATCTGCTACTGAGTGGAATTCATATTACTGTTGACTCATGGTGAGGTTACCACTGACTCAAGCCCTGCTGTCTATTTTACTCATGTTATTGCTTAAAAAAAAAAAAAGCACATCTTCCTCATCCTATACTAGTACAGTTGTTTTATTCTTCATTACTGCTTAGCAGCATTTATCTTTATTAAATTTTCTTTGATTAGATTCAGTCCATTGCTCAAGATTATCAGTATTTTTTGAATTCTAATTTTGTCCCTGAACATATTTGCCCTCCCTCTTAATTCTGAGGTCATTTGTGTCTTTATCCAAAAATACTGGCCAAGGCAATAATAGAGCTAGGTGGTACTTCATGATAAATTCTCATCTAAATTGGCTCAGAGCCATCAGTTAGCATCCTTTGGGTATATTTGTTCATTTTCTAACTCATAATATTGTCTTGTGTCAAATCCATCTTTTCCCATCTTATCTTCAAAAATATTATGAGAGACCATGTCAAATGCTGGTCCACAACCTATATATGCTCTGAAAACTGCATTTACCTAGTATAGCAATCAAGTAAACTCATTCGAGAAAGAAATAAAATTAGCCTGATTTATCAGCTATCTATAGCTGCATAACATACTATTCAAACCCCAAACTTGATGGCTTAGAACAGCTATTTTATTTGCTCTTGGTTGTGTCAATCAACAAGTTTGGCTGGGCCCTTCTGATTTGGGCCATCTTGGCTAATTTCTGTAGCAGTTGAGGCTGGGTAGTTTTGAATGGTCTCACTCACTCATGTCTTGCAATTGGCAGGCTGTGTAGTCTAAGGAGATGGCTTCCCTAGTCCATGTTATGTTCCAATGGGCCAATCTGGGGTTCTTCGCATGGTGGCACCATGTTCCAAGAGGGCAAGGGAAGCCACAAGGCCTCTGAGACTTGGGTGTGGATGTCTCACAGATCTTCTTCCACCCCATTCTATTGGCCAGAGCAGGTCACAAGGCCAGCCCAGATTGAAAGGGAGGAGAAAATAGACTCCATCTCTTGATAGAGGGGTTAAAGAATGTGTGGCTATTGTTACTCTGCCACATTTAAAATGACTTATTATAATGAATAGCTAACACATTTAAGGTGCTTTCTTTCTCTTTGAAGGTACAGTGTATACTTGGAATAGATATACAGAATTATATATGTACATATGTATGTATATATATCTTATATCTTATCAACTCAAATCTTTTCTGGAAATATAAAATTGAAAACCTCTGAAGATTAAGAATAAAAAGGAAGATTCGGTGAATGGCGGCAGTACTTGAGTTATAATATCAGGCTAAAGAAAGATTAATCCTGCAGGTTGAAGGCACTAATAACTTATAGTTAGTAAGTTAGGTCTTTGTACAAAGTGAAATATTCTTGGGAAAAAATCACAAAATAAAAGCTATCCTCAAGTTTATGTAAACATACAGAATGGATTTGTAAGCATTTAAAAAGTGGCTCTATTAAGTGCTACAAAAGAACATATATTTTGACTGTTTCTACACGAGTATCACATTGTTTTTTATTATTATAGCTTTGTAGTATATAATTTAGTGAAATATTATCATCTCATAATGTAATTGCCTTTGTTATTCTTTGATTTTTAAAATCCAGGCAATTTTACCATTTATTTTCCCAATGGAATTTGTAATTATTTTTCTCAAATTCTAAAAACATCCTTATCAGGAAATTGAGTGGAATATCATTAAATATATAAATTAATCTGGAAGAACTGACAACACCATATTATGTCTTCCCATCAAGTTAAACTGGGTTTATTTACAATGGGTTTAAAATTATTTCATGTCCTTTGGTAAAGTTTTGAAGCTTACTTCACAAAATAATTACTTATTTCTGTTAAACTAATTACCATTTAAGTTCGGTCTTGTTTCCCTTATGAAATTCATTTTTTTCCCATGGTATTTTCTGAATTTTGTTGGTATTTACAAAAACACTTTATTTTATAAGTGATCACCTTTATAAAATCTTAACATAATTTTCTGAGTTAATTCTCTGGGGTTTTCCAGGCGGACAATCTACTAAAGATCATAATTAGTTCTCCATTTAATCATATTTCACAATCTCTTATCTGAAATTCAGTTTGAAGGTGGCCAGTTTGTAAGTTTGGTGCCAAAATCAGACTTGACTGGATGTGAGGCTGTTTTCAGCCTTTATTTTTCTACTTTGTGTGAAGACTCATACATTTTACTTTAGAAATACTGTGGTTGATTATAAGAAATGGTGCACCAGTTTCTGTTATTACGTTCTGAAAATTAACTTTTCTAAAATGTGAAAACGTCTAAATTCTGAAATCCATTCAACTCCAGAGTCAAATAAGGAATGTGGGCTATATTTATATCTTCTTTTCTTTACTTTTCTTAATGAGTTGGATCCAATTTTCAGTGCTGAATAAGTGATAGCATATTTTTAATTGTTTTTACATTAATGAAACTATAGTGAACTTGTATCTTATATTTGAGTATGATATTGACTAAAATCAAGATAGACATTCTTTATCATGATAAAAAAAAACAGTGTCTTTCTAAGACAGATGGATTTTTTTTCTGTCAAATATATATTCTATATTTATTGAGAGATAATCATATTCTTTTTTTCCCCCTTTGATCTGTGGTAGTTGGCGTCATTGGCTATGATTCTTTACCCCCCCTTAAGTGACTTGATAATTCCCCCACTAAGAGGGTAAAGCATATTTCTCCATCCCTTGATTTGGTTTCAGTCATGTTCCTTGCTTTAGCTAATAGAGTAAGGCAGAAATTAGAGTTTGCCAGTCCTGAACCTATGCCTTAAGAGGCTTTGGATGTTTCCATTTACTTTCTTTTTTTTTTTTTTTTTTTTATTATGGGTAAAAATCAAAATTCTCACAATACATACAAACATTTGTAAAATGATATATAAATATATATGCATATATGTGTATTTGCTTACAAAAATGTTATTTTTTATATATATATATACATATATTTTAAGAGGTGCTTAGATTACCTAAAATATTATACGGAACCCACTCGGATTCCCATGTTACCGAGGCACGATTATTGCTAATTGAAAACTTTTCCCAAGTGCCAACTGGCAACACAACTGGAAAAAGACCTTGAATAAAAGGGGGAAACGGTAAAGACAAATGAGTTCAAGTGGCTAAGAGACTTCAAAGAGAGTCGGGAGGTCATCCCAGAGGTAACTCTTACGCACACCTCAGTAGGAGTCCATTTACTTTCTTGCACCTGTCCTCCTTATGAGAAGATGAGAGACATGTGGAGCAGAGCCTCATCAGCAGACACCAGCCTAGATCAGCCAATCCCCAGCCCACCCACACACATGAAATAAATGAATACTCATTGATGTATGCTGCTGGGATTTTGTGATTATGTGTTACATATCATTATTGTGGCAATGGTTGGCTGATACAAGCATATTATTGGTTAACTACATTATTGGATATTCTGGTATTAAACTATTTCATATTCCTGAAATAAACATAGAGCTGGATTCTATCTTCTTAGTAGCTCATTTAGAACTTTCATTTTGTATTTGTTGATTATATTGTCTATTTCATGTTTGTCAGATTAAGTTATTAATGTTCTGCTATCTTCATAAAATCTATTGGTTTATTTCCCCACTATCACTGCCGAACTCCCCATGCCCCACCTAGACAAGAGTATAACGAAAATGCTGATCCATAGAAAAATTCTCATGAGACCCTGGTAAAATGATGAAAAATAAGGAAAATGTAATAGGATTTGAAAACCAAATTTGATCTGATTTAAAAGATAGCCCTTAATTTTGATATTATGTGTTTCCTGTGTTTTCAATATTAGAATATTTATTTGTACAAATGATTGTGATCATCGGTGGTAATTAAATAAATAATGCTTCTAACAAGGAAAAAAAAAAAAAACTGGTCACCCCATATTGGCCTCTCCACCTTTCTTCCCTAGCAATTTAGAACTTGGTGAAATCCAAAATTTTGGAAACTATTGTTCTATAACAATTCAAACAATATATGATAAATATAAAACCATTTGTGTTTTGAGACTTGACATTTTTCCAAAGCCGTGTAAAATAGTAGTTGGGAATATGGGCTTTGAGCTGTGTGAACTCTGGTAGTTATTTAACCATTTCAAGAATCACTTTCTCACTTGTAGAATAGGGCTAATGAGTAGGTACATTACAGATCTATTATGAGGTAACACATAGCAAAGTACTTAGCATAATATTGTGTACATAGTAAGTACTCAATAAAATTAGCTGCTTATATTATTAGTGTTTTGGCATTTTTTCCTCTTTGTTTATAGATTTTGGTCTTGAAAGGTTTTCTGTTCTTGATTCAATTTTTAAACTTTTAAGTTGAAATATTACATTTTATTGAAAGTATATAAATCTGAATGCATTACTTGATAAGTTAAAACAAATTGAACATACCCATGTGTGGCAGTTTGATATTGTTTATGAATTCCAAAAATAGTTATTGGATTATGTGTGTAAACTGATTTGTCAGAGGTATCGCTTTTAATTGATTAAATTATGATAGGACTTTGATTGGGCCACGTCAGTAGGGTATTGAGTCCCCGCTCTCACAGAGAAAAGACATAGCAAAGGACAGAGTTGAGAGTTTTGAGCTGGAGCCCAGGAAGTGAACACCAGGAGAACACAGAGGAATAGAGACAGCTCCTTAGACAGCAGAAGCCCCAGGGAGAGAGACAGAGTCATTCGCCTGATAGTCTATAGCTGGTCTTGTGGAGAGAGCACAGCAGCTGAGCCCGGAGAGAAATGGAGCCCAGGGCAGAGAGGAACCCAAGAAGCCTAAACTCTTGGCCAGACACTGGCAGCCATCTTGCCCCAACACATGGCAACAGACTTTGGGGAGGGAAGAAACTTATGCTTTATGGCCTGGTAACTATAAGCTTCTACCCCAAAATAAATACCATTTATAAAAGCCAACAGATTTCTGGTATTTTGCATCAGCATCCCTTTGGCTGACTAATATACCATGTAACTACTCAGATCAAGAAATAGAATATAACCACCTCTTTGAGAACCTCCTCGCCCCCCCACCTCACCCCTTACACACAAACACCCTTCCAACCAAAGATAACCATTCTCCCCAAGAGGAACCATTATCCTGATTTTCTAACACCATAGATTATTTTGCCTGCCTTTGAAGTTTGTTTAAAAGAAACCATACCGTATGTGTTTTTTGGTTTGGAACATTTTCTTTAACATTATATTTGTGAGATACAAGTGTGTTGGTGCATATAACTGTAGATTTTCCATTTTTATTACTGTATAGTATTTAATTGTATTCTCAATAGAACTCAGTTTTATATTCAGTAGAAGACTATTCATTCTAATGTTGATGGATTGTTTTTGTATTTATGATTAGTGTAATCAAAGGTATAATTATTTTATCGGTCTTTTTGAGAACCATCTCTTGGATTTCTTATATGCTGTTTTTAACCTACTGGTTTTATATTTCTTAATTAAGGCCTGCTCTTTATTAATTTCTCCTGTTCCCCACGTTTTCCCTCTTAAATCTTGACCTGCATATTTAGTTCATTTATTTCCATTTGGTTAAGGTATATTTGTTTGTCTCATATGGATTCTTTTTCATGAGATGAAGTCTAAATATGTCAGGAGGCAAAACTTGGGTTTATTTTCCTGAACACAATTAGATTGCCTTTAATGTTAGTTTATGATGGTGTGAGTTTTCATCTTTTTCTATCTCTGTCTTCCCTCCCTCCCCTCCCTCCCTCCCTCCCTTCCTTCCTTCCTCCCTCCCTCCCTCCCTCCCTCCCTCCCTCCCTCCCTTCCTTCCAACTATCCTCCCATCCATCCCCCTACCCAGCCCCATCCATCCCCTCATCCATCCATCCATGACAATTACTTGTGAGATATTCCTAAGGTGATGGAAAATCTTTGAAGAAAAGATAGAAAAGGTCTTATGGAGGACAAGAGGTAACCACTGGATGGTTTAAACAGGGACTGACAGGATCAATTTGCATTTTAGAGAAGTAATTCTGATTGCAATGTGGAGAATTAACTGCAGTTGAAAAATCAGTGGTTAGGGCCAATTCGTCAGAGAAATGAGTGACTTTCAGGGGCTCACTGTTCATTAAGAACAGCTGGGGTGTGGCAGTGGCGCCCTAGAGGGAACCCATCTTCTATATAAAGGCTTTACCATGTACAGGACCTAGATTTTTTGGCATGAGAATAAGAAACAATGTCCTTAAAGAAGAAAAATTGTTTTAGGAAAAAATTGGCTTTAGGAGAAATTTCTTTAGTAGCTTCTAATAGAATCATTAGAAATTAACATCTTTCTAACTGGAGGCAAGTAATAGCTATAAAGCCTTGAAATTTTCATAGTTGCTTTAAACTGAATCTTAGCATTAAATTATGTATTGCCTTTTTCTGTGACATTTAAATATGAATGTAACATTCATAGCTCCTTTACAGAATCCAATTTATGTTTTCTAGTGAATACTTTAAAGTCTTGGAGCCAGCCTGCTTACCCAAAGCGTTGAGAGTTTCAACCAGATAATTTGAAAACAGTAAAAAACTTTGTGGCTATCAAGTAACAGCTAATTCCAATAAGCCACCTAGGAAAATTAATCTTATAAATTTAATGGTATATCATATAACCTACAGATATATATTTTTTAATCTCTTGGAAGATATCATATATATCATGACTAGTCAATGTTTGAACATTTGATAGTGTTCTGAGAGGGAATTAGAAGTGTATTTTCCCTGCCTTGAGATGGCTCCCTTGTCTGTTTGCTCATTGTTTTTGTTTTTGCTCCTTGTTTGTGCTTGTTGGGTTTGTTTGTTTTTTTTCCCCTTGTCTGCTCATTGTCTGTTTGTTTTTTCTTTAGCAGGCACCAGGAACCAAACCTGGGACCTCCCATGTGGGACGAGGGGCACTCAACTGCTTGAACCACATCTGCTCCTTGCTTGTTTTTTGTTTTTGCTCATTGTTTTTTTGCTTGTTATCTGCTTATTATTTTTGCTTGTTGCCTGCTCATTGTTTTTGCTCATTGTTTGTTTGTCTTCTTTAGGAGGCACCAGAAACCTAACCTGGAACCTCCCATGGGGGAGGCGGATGCTCAACTGTTTGAGCCACATCTGCTTCCCCAGAAGTGTGTTTTTGAATAGACATGGTGCAGGAGATAATGACTTGAGGAGCAATGTGGCATTTAGGTTTCTGAACCTGCACACCCTATACCTTTGTGCTTATACCCTGAATCATCCCAAGTAAAGGAAGATGGCTGAATGCAGCACAAGGTTGAGAAACAACCAGGAGTGCCATAAAAGAAGACTTGGTGATTCAACAAAGCTGTGAGTCAGTCCTTAACCACAGGTCTGGTATGTCAGTTGCAGGTTGATTAAAAGGGGCCTGTTTGAAACAATATTATAAAAATGGAGGTTTTATTCCCAGGTCTCCTTTTTGTGTTTAGTATTTTCACACAATTAACCACAATGCCTTAAGAAGGATTGTAGACCCAAGCAATCCCTGGGGTTTGGGGCTGGGGTTTTGCTCTATTCACTCTCTAAGGCATAAAATGTTGTAAGTTGTTCCCTCATCTTGATTTGGATAGGAAGGTGTATAGATACCTCTCTTGGAGGCAGAATGATGACTGCAGAATGGGAAAGTGAGAGGAGAGGGAAAGAAGTGAGACAGAAGATGGTGTGCTTAATTAAAAACATCTGATAAGCTGTTTGAGTTCCTTAGGTGAAATCTATCAAAACAAATGAATGAGTCATTAAACAATATTTAGTTGAGCAAGTACAGTAATTGGGAAAAGTGAATTATTAGTCTATTCCTCAAAATACAGAGCTTAAAATTCTTAGTTTTTCTTCATTATGTAGTCAGTAAGAATTATGTCAGAGATGAATTAGTCAATGGTTTTCCAGAGTTTATGAAGAAATTGTGAAATCGAGATAACAAGTACTGGCAAGTTATAGTTGGAAGCAAAAGGAGAATATTGGAATTTTCAAAATTATTTATAATGTTTCAGCAAGGGTATTTTTTATTATCTATTTTTTTAAAGCCACTGAGTACCAATAACTTCCAGTAGAGGGAGATAAAGGGTCAACTCATTTGACTGAAGCTTTATTAGACGATCCAACCTAAAAATATTTTAAAATAAAGAAATTCTAATCTCTCAGGGCTATATTTCAGAACAGCTCTCCTTTTTATGTTTACAATACCCAATTCTTGCTTACCTACTTTATCTAATGGTTTTGGTAAATATACTTGTGTTATTTGCTATAAGCCTCTAACTCACTGAAACACATCATGATCAGCTGTCGTTCTAGAATACTAAATAATATTAATGTAAGGACAGTGCATGTAGCTTCACGTACACAACTTTGTGAACACTGCTCCAACAATTCCTCTCATGCCTTTTATTATTTCAACACAGAGTCTACATTCATCTAAGTCATTACATGCCTCAATTAAAAAACCGTATTTAGCTCACAAAGCAAATATCTGTGTAAGTATGAGCAATTCAAAAACCACATAAATGCTAGTGTTATATCTATTGCACGTCTCCATCATGAAATAGTGCCCACAGCAGAAATTAATTACTTGACCTGAAAAATATGCAGTGCCAACAATCAGGAGGAAACTTATATTATCTTAGGATAATCCTTAGATTATCAGGAAAAATGCTCTATTTATATTACTTACTAACTTGGCATGATGTTTCAGAAGAGGGTTTTTGAGATTTAATAGTTGATAGGAAAATTTAGTTTGAAATAACCAGTGCACGCCCTTCCACCATGTTGTGGCTCAGTGGGGAGTATAAACCTGAGTATAAACTCTGTCCGTTCCTGAACTCTGGTCATGTCTGGCATGTCTGCCAAGCTATTTGATGGTTTACAGAGACCTCTTTCTACAGGATCCGAGAAGTCTCTTGGGAGAGAGTCAGACAAATAAGATAGATCTAGTAACGAATGGAGTATTAGTCTGAATAAGGACTAACTTTTTGGTTTGAGAGGAGAAACTAGAGCATAGGTTTAGAAGGTATAAGCAAAACACAAGCAGATCGAACGGTGGTCCTCCCAAGTGGCTCAGTAAGTGCAATGCTGTAGCCCAGTCCAGACACTTCCAACTGTCCTAGACAATGGCCACTGGGTCCTATCTACTCAGCGACCAGTTCTGATGTAGCTAGAGTGTTCAGGTATTTAAGGCTGGGCTGGCCACAAGTAATATAACAACCCTTGAAATTTTGAGAATTAAATTCCAGTCACTTTTATACTTGAAACATAACACCCAAATTTATATTGCTGATTTAAAATCAAGTTGCCTTGATTTTATAATGGAATTTTTAGTTAAATATAATGCCAGCTATATATTTAAGGGCTATGGGTAGTACCAATTTAGGTGATGGTTTGATAACACTAAATGATGTCTTATCGCAAAGTTCCAAAGGGATTTTTCAGAGACTCTACCATGAACGAAAGGAGAGACAATTTTTAATTGCATCACTGAGTGTATTGTTGAGGTTTGTCTCTAAGGCCAGCCTCTATAGGATGGATAAGCAAATGCTGTTGTGAGAAGGGGACAGAGTAAAGATTGAAAGGGTTATTTCTCTAAATTCTAAGACAGCTTGGCCTGAATAGTTCTTTAACAGAACCTGACCCCAAAGGTGACAGAAAGGTGTTCTCCCTCTGAAACTTGGGTATCTCTTCTCTGATAGGAGAGGGTAGTATCCAGTGAACAGGGTGATGGCCAGAAGATGCCCTGGTGGAGAGTTTAGAGGGGCAGTAGGACACAGCAGGAATGGATTTGTTACTAAGTATTGGTGAGCTGCCTTCTGGAGATGTTCAGAAATACTTACCTTGGTTGGGGTTTTTTAGGATACCAGAAATCTTATGTTAGCAGTTGAGACCAAGAGTCTATAAAATATGAATTAAAGCTGTGCCTTTAACCCAGATATAAAACTGAGGAATATAGGTTTCAGCTTGGTGTTAAAGGAAAGTAATTTTGGTTTCTCTTGACATCTTTGGTGAAAGCTACCTGTGGTCTGGTAGGAGAAATAACATACATACACAAATAACTTAAAAACAAAGTATGGTGGGTGGAGATCCACATAGTAACCCCTCAAAATATTAAATTCTCATCCTGGGGAGTCCTCTACTTTCTCAAATAGAGTGACAAAAATTTCTAGCATGTATTGGCAGTGCCTAATAGGAGAAAACAGGCCAATATGCCAAGCCTTCTATATTAATGCTTGTATTTACGAACCTTATTCCTATAAAATTGAAACTTAGCCTAATAATAACTAATGCCTAAAGTTACCTCCTGAAAACCTTCTTGTTATGCAAATGTGGCCTCTCTCTAAGCCAAACTCAGCAAATAAACTCACTACATCCTTTCCCCACCCCCTGACGTGGGACATGACTTCTGGGGATGAGCCTCCCTAGAACCGAGGGATTACTACCAAGCACCAACCAGCAGTGCATTTGGAAAAAGGCCTTGCCCCAAACGAGGAAACATTAAATAAAAAAGAGTTTTTACAGCTACGAGATTGCAAAGTGAGTCAGGAGGTCATTCCAGAGGTTATGCTTATGCAGGTCTCAGGCAGATCTCACTAACAGCCATAGTAAACAAAGTCTCAAACAAAAGTACTCCTGAGGGCTCTAGGGATGTCCAGACACTATAGGCAAGGCATACAACCCCATGACACTGGCACCCCATTGGCAGGCCTTATTTTGGAGTATGTGATAATCTGTTTCTCCAGTATAACAGAGTTAGGCTCATTTATAATTTCTTTACTCATGATTCTTCTACTTTTATTTGAACATATAATTATCACTATACTCATTACATATGTGTCTCAGACTTAAATCTTCAGTCTGTTCGTGTGCTGATTGAGCCCTGAACCTCAGCAGAGTTGCAGCCAATACCTATTCTCCAGCTCCTTGGACTCACCCAGAACAACAAACAAAATGATGATGATGGACAAGTCCCATCCCCAAAAAACAAAGAGTATCGACAACTGCAAGCAAAACAGTTCCTTCCATCTGCACATAATATCTAAGCCTCTTCTCAATGTGAAGCAGAGAGGACATGATCCCAAATTCCTCAAGATTGAGGAATGAACAAACATATGGGAGGAGTGCAATCATGGACTAAAGTAGATCTATTGTTATTGTAGTTATGAACGTGTAGTAACAGAAGAATTTGTAACATTGATATAAAGATAGTGGTTACCAG
This sequence comes from Tolypeutes matacus, assembly GCA_026826555.1. NCBI lineage: Eukaryota > Metazoa > Chordata > Mammalia > Cingulata > Chlamyphoridae > Tolypeutes > Tolypeutes matacus. The sequence continues at coordinate 6,514,854 of JAKSZT010054583.1, forward strand.
AGGTTCTGAGGGGAGGGGGAAGGGAAAATAGGTGGAACACAGGGCATTTTTAGGGCATTAGAATTATTCTGTATGATACTGCAATGACAGATACATGTCATTATACATTTGTCAAAGCTTATAAAACTGTACAATGCAAAATGTAAATCATAATGTAAACTATAGACCTTGGTTAGTAGCAATGCTTCAATATTGGTTCATCAATTGTAACAAATATACCACACTAATGTAAGATGTTATTAATAAGGGAAAATATGGATAAGGGAGAGGGAATCCCCTATTCTTTCGATGTAATTTTTATGTAATCTGAAACTTCTCTAAAATTAAGTTTATTATTAAAAAAAAAAAAAAAAAAAAAGTAAAAAACATACAGATATTTGGTTGATTCTCCTACGATTACCCCAAATTGATGGACTTGAGGTGAGCAATTCTCCTGGACTAACTTTAAATGAAAAACCACAGTAGATATACAGTTCTCATTCAACCTATCTTCTAAATTCCTTTTCTTTTTGTTGGATTTTATGCTCAGCTGTCACCCTGCTGGATCACCCAGTGCACCAAGTGCAGACTCGCTGAGTTTAGTACTATGTATGGTTCGCATGAACTCAATGTCACATTTACATGGCCACTGCCTAGACATTTCTTTACGTGCCTGTGCCAGCTTCCACATTTCACTGCATTTAGAACCCTTCTGATTGGCTAAATTAAATATGTCAACAACCATTTTTATAATATTACATTTCATCTAATCTAAGAAACCATTGATTGGAATTGTGATTATAATTTTATATACCACTAAGAAAAAAAAGCCTACCAATTAAACTATGCCACCGTGCTTTGCTATCACTTAGAATTGTAAATTGATGCTTATTAAATGAGCTCTTTAAGGCTTATTTATATAGGGAAGTTCATCATGTATCCCCTGGTGGTGTAATTGTCACAAAATTGTCATGTGTGACATGAGAAATGATCACAGGTTGAAAGCAGATTCAACATGGCAATAGGTTGAATGCTAGCAGAGTGAGCATGATGACATTATGTTATGAGACACATCCTTGAAGCGTGGTTTGTTCATTCTTATTGCTGTATAACATTTCACTGTATGAACATCTCATTTTATTCATTCTCCTGTGGATGGACAATTGAGCTGTTTCTATTTTATATATATTTTACATCTCTCTTGATGCATATGTGCATGTATTTCTGTTGGGCATATATTTAAGGCATATATCTAGGAGTTGAAATGTTATGTATTTTCAGCTTTAGCATATAATGCCAACAGTTTTCCAAAGTGGTTTGTTGTATCAATTTACACTCTTGCCAACAGTTTATGATGATTAAGCATTTCTTAATGCTTATGACTTTCTTGGTCTTACCAGAAAGTGTCAATTTAATACCGAAATCAGAACTCATATTCTGTCCTCAAGTATATTTTATAAAATGTCAATGTACTGTGAAAACAATCTTTATGTTATTATTATTGGTTGAGTCTTGAGAATTCAATAGACTTGTAATTGCCTGTTAAAGGACCCATAAAATTGTGAAATATGAGAATACTGCTCATTATCTATTTTTAAATTGATGAATATATCCAGTTTGAGTTTGTATTAGTCTGCCAAAGGGCTGCTGATGCAATGTACCTGAAATCTGTTGGCTTTTATAAAGGGTATTTATTTGGGGTAAAAGCTTACAGTTACAAGGCCATAAAAAGTCCATCTCAAGGTTGCTTTCTCGCCAAAGTCAGTTGCCATGTGTTGAAGCAAGATGGTCGCTGATCTCTGCCTTCCTTTCTGGGCTACCTCTTCCTCTTGAGCTCCGTGGTCCCAGTCTTTTGAGGTTTCATGCTTAAGTGAAGTCCTGTCTCTTCTGGCATAGGGCTTCTTTCTTTCCAGACCTCTGTATCAGTCTCAGTTGGTCTGCTTTCTTCTGAATCTCAGCTGTAAGCTATCAGGCAAAATGTCTCATCTCTCCCCGGGGCTTCAGCTGTTTGTGCTGTCTCCTTTCTGTCACATGGCAGGATAAAAAATGCCAGAGAGTGGATGTGGCTCAAGTGGTTGAGTACCTGCTTCCCAAATAGGAGTACAGGGTTTGGTTTCTGGTGCCTCCTGAAAAAAAAAAAGAAACAACAAGCAAAACAAACAAAATAAACCAACTCAGGGGAGCCAATGTGGCTCAGTGGTTGAGTAATGGCTTCCCACATAAGAGGTCCCAGGTTCAATCCCCAGCCCCCAGTACCTCAAAAAAGAAAAAAACAAAACAAAACAACTCTCTCTTACTGTGCGTCTGTCTGATTTTGTGTGTCTGTTTATATCAGACCCATCAAGGGGGTGGTTGAATAAAAAAGCCCTCAAGCAATTAAATCAAAGTCCCCTCAACTGAATTTAATATAATCAAAGGGTATCACACCCAGAGGAATAGATTAATTTACAAACATAATCTTTCTCTTTTTGGGATTCATAAAATAATCACAAACTACTATAAGGTTGATAAGTAACAGACCCATAAAGGTTCTTATAATAATCTAATATAAAAATAGTGTTTTAGTTTGCTAAAGGCTGCCAAGGCAATATTCCAGAAATGGGTTGGCTTTTACAATGGGGATTTATTAATTTAAAAGCATACAGTTCTGAGGCTGTGAAAATGTCCAAATCAAGGCATCAGGCTTCTCAGGCTCCTCTGGGTCTCATTGCTTTTAGCTTTCTGGTTTCCACAGCTTTCTCTCCTAGCTTCTGGGGACCTCTCTTTGTGCTTCGGCGCTCCAACAATTCCAGCTCTGCCCTCCAGGACCCTCTCTCTCAGTCTCTGGGTGTTCCTCTCTGTGCTCCTGTGTGTCTCTACGGCCCCCTTTCTTCATATTCATCCATTTATTAAGGACTCTAGTAAGAGGATTAAGGTCCATGCTGGGTCACAATTTACTAAAATAATCTAATCAAATGATTCCATCTACAATAGGTTCAAACTCACAGGAATGGACCAGTTTCAAGAACGTCGTTTTCTAGGGTCCACAAAAGACTCAAACTACCACAAACAGTGAGTGGGCAAGGACTAGGTAAACACATATGCACGTGCACACACAAGTACACTGGGGATGATGTAAAAGAAATGGATTGAAGTCAAAGAGGATAACAAGGTTTAAAGAGGTTGTATATCTTGGTGATAAGCCATAGAAAGTAAAATCTTAAGGTAGTGATAACTTTGATATTTTTCATTCCTTTGAATTTATTCATTTTCCTCTTCAGTTATATTTTTATACACATAGTATTTTGCTTGCTGAATCAAAATCCTAAGTCATTTCATTTTTATTTTGATTAGCATTGCAGCATAATCTGGTGAAACCCCTGCAGCAGTGATGATTACTCTTGAAACAGTGTGGTTATGCATGTTTAGAAAGGAGTGAAGGTTTTGGGAGTGCCAGGAAATGGAGGGAGATTGAAATAACAAAAATTATGTCTAGAGCTTTTGTTCTCTAAGGTCACCCTTCCTACACAATGGAAAACAATTTGGATAAAGATGGCCTAACAGATGGCAACAGAGCTTATCAAAATGTCTTTATTTGGCGCTGAAGGAATGAGATTGCATTTGCCAACTGATCAGTTGTAGCCAACGTTTTTTGTTCCAAATGTGTTGTGTTTACAGGCACTCTCCTTCCCTCTCTCTCATTTTCATAGTTTTGAGACACTTTTATTAGTCCTGGGGGCGCAAATGTTAGGGAGACATTTGCACAAGACTTGGGACATTGATGGAAGAAAACAGCTATTATCTAGGATAACCATTCAGAGAGCATATTATGGGAAGAATGGGCATTGGAGGTTCAGAGTCAACAGTGGTTAAAGATATGCCAAGTGAGAAAAAGAGGAAGGATTTGGGAAGATCTTCCCTGTAGGGGTCACATTGCCTCTCCTTGCAAGTTAGAAATGGAATTGCAAAAGCAGTATGGATTAAGGAATGCCCTTTCAATATTTCTGTGTATTGTTTTTCTGAAGTGATCTGTTGGTTGTGGAAGTAGAAAATGTGTGTATTTAATTATTCATGTGAATTTAAGGTGGTATAACATCATGTGTGCTCCTTCAAGTTAAAGGCCATATCCAGACTTTCTTTTTAGCTCCTGTGTCTTCTAAAAATCCTGGAACATAGGAGGTACCCAATAAATGAATTTTGAATACATTGTCTTCAACTGATGTTCATAAGTTTGACTATAGGCACAAGAGTAGATCTCTTACTTGATATTATTGGCACCTGTTGTTGGTCAGCTAACTGAAAATGTTTATTAACACAAGGTATCATAAAATATTATGCATGCATACCTTGAATATTTCATTTTAATTTAAAATATAAGTATGCATATTCATGACCAATCTTTTGATGCAGTGCCAGAACATTTTCCTAGGTATGAGTCAATTGCTCTATTTGTCTAACCTGTGTCAATACTAGGATGGTACTATAGCTTTATATAAGTTTTGATATCAGGTGTGGAAAGTTCCTCCTGCCTTGGTCTTCAAACTTGACTTGGCTCTTTGATCTTCCATATGAATTTTAGAATCAATTTTTCAAGTCCTTTCCTCCCCCTACTCCCACAAATTTAGAACTTGGATTAAAATTTCACTGATTGTTACAATAACTTCTGTGACAAATTAAAATGCAATTTTGACTCTAACTACCCAGAGTTAGGTCAGATTTCACAGGGTAAGGGTACAGTCCCTATACTATTACAGTCACCTCAGACATCAGTCACAGATTGGAGATTCCACCCTCAATTCTGACCAACTGCCAATAAATTAAGGGATTTCCAATACTCCCTCAGGTTTGATAATCTACTAGAACAACTCGCAGAACTCAGGAAAGTCCTATATTTAGGATTACAGTTTTATTACAGCAAAAAGGGTACAAATGAGAAGAACCCAAAAGAAGGGACATGTGGCGGGAGGTCTGGAAAGGTCTCAAATGCTAAGTTTCCATGTCTTCTCCCTATGAAGTGAGGATACATCACCTTCCCCACAGAATGATGTGTATTACAAATCAGGGAAGCTCACTTAAGCTTCAGTGTCCAGAATTTTTATTGGCCTTTCATTCCATGGCTATGATTGATTGAGTCAATGACCATATGGTTGAACTCAATCTCCAGCCCCCCACCCATCCCTGGAGGTTGGGCTGGTAGGACATGGCTCAAAGCCCTAACCTTCTTGTCATATGGTTGATCTTTCTAGTCTGGCCACTCTCCACCATAAGACTAGCAGTGTGGCCGCCCCACTCTGAGTCATCTCCTTAGCATAAACTATTAGGTATGGTCTGGAGGCCCCACCATGAATAACAAAAACCCTTCTATGACATGAAATTCCCAGGATTCTAAGGGTATTAGGGTGTTTTCTCAGGAACTGGGGACAAAGGCCAGCCAAATTCTTTATTATACAACTGTAGATTACTTAAGAAAAAAGCAGCATCTTTGTGATATTTAGTTTGCTTATTCCCAAAACTATTTTTTTTTTTTTTCATTTTTCTTGTTCTCTTTAAGGTATCTCAAAAAAAAGTTTGTGGTTTTCTCATAAAAGCCTTGGTGTTTTGGCTAGATGGCTTACTAGGAGCCTTATACTTATAAACGACATCTCTTTAAAAATTAGATTTCCTAATTTTTTGTTGCTGGTATTTATTAATGCATTTTTTATTGAAGTATAATGTATATGCAGAAGAGCGCATAATTTATAAGTGTCCTCTTTGTGTTCCCTTACAGTCCCTACTGTCCCTGTTCCAAAAGGATAATAACTAACATGACTCTAAAAGCATACATTACTTTTGCCTACTTTTGAACTTTATATAAATGGTACTCTTATGTCTCTTTTCACTGAACATTATTTTTGTGAGATTCATCCACATTGTTCTAATGGTACAGTTTTTTGTTATATGAATATGCCACAATTTATTTGTACATTCTATTATTTATGAGCTCTTGGATTATCTGTAGTTTGATGTTATTATGATGAGTAGAATGTGAACCTTCTTGCACATAATGTAACATGCTGTATGCATTTCTGTTCTGGAATTGCTGGCTCATAGGTTTTACATATGTTCAGCTTTAGTAGATATTGCCAAATGGTTTTCCAAAGTGGTTTGGAATTTGGCAGTGCTAATAAACACTTCTTTAGCAGTTTCTGAATGTTCTAGGTGTTCCAGATCTTCACCAATACTTGATATTCACTATAACTTTCCGGTGGTATTACACTGTGGCTTTAATTTGCATTTCACTCATGAATAATAAAGATCATCCCCCTTACATAAGTTTATTGGCCATTTGGATCTCTTCTTCTGTGAATTCATATTCAAGTCTTTGGCAAATTTTTCTATGGGTTGTCAGCATTTTAAAAAAATTGAGGTGTAGGATTTCTTTACATATTCTGTATATAATTCATCCAAGATTCATATTGGATCTTGAAACACTTTAATTCTTATTACCTACATCTAGTTATACTTGTTTGTCATGCAGTGTTTTAGTTGCATCTTGTTTATCTACAAATTAATCATATTATTATAATCATTGTTTTATATGTCCAGTATGGAAATATTTTCTTACACATTTACTGGTTTCTTTGCTCATCCTTGTCTCCTGCGCATTCTTATCTTCTGTGTTCAATTTCTCTCTTCCTTTAGAAGTGAGGGCCTTTTGGTGGTAAGATCAGTTTTTAGTTGTCCAAAAATGTCTTTATATTGCTCTTTTTCTTGATTAATAGTTTAGTGTAATACGAAGATGTATTACTCTACCTCTTCAACTATATCTAATTTATTCTGTAACCCATCTTCTGAGTATTTTATTACATTTTTTTTTAATTTCTAAAAGTTCTATTTGAAATGTCACTAATCTTTTTTTAACTTTCTTATTTCGAAATACTTCCAAACTTATAATACAGTTACAAAATTAATACAAAACCCATACAGAAAACTTCAACATACTCCTATCCCTATAGATACCCATATCCACCAATTTCGACATTTTTGCCACCTTTGTCATATTATTCTATCTATCCATATAGCTCTATCTATCTATCTATCTATCTATCTATCTATCCATCTATCTATCATCTATCTACATCATCTATCTATCATCTATTTATCATCTATCTACCTATTATCATTTATCTATCATCTATCTCTATCTATCTTTTGAACACTTGAGTGTAGGTTGTATACATCATGTTCCTTGAATGCTTAATACTGCCATGTACATTTGCTAAGAAGATATTCTCACTTATATATCCATCTTAAGTGCAGTTATCAAGTTCAAGAAATTTAATATAAATTGAAATGTTCTATATTTTAATTTTTTCATGTATTCCACTAATGTCATTTTGAGCCTTTCCTCCTTTCTTGTTAGATCCCATCCAGGATTACATATCTCATTTAATTGTCAATGTTGCTTTAGTTGCTCTTTCTTCTTTCTTTATTTTTGACTGTGGGAACATATATACAACATAAACTTTCCCATCTCAATCACTCCCAAGCTTACCATTCAGTGCGATTAATCACATTCAAAATCTTAGGTACTTTCACCGCTTTCCATTACTAACACTTTCTCATCTCCCCAGACAGAAATCCTATACCCCTTATGCATTAACTCCCGCTCCTCCCACCCCTGCCCCTGGCAACCTCTACTCAACTTTCTGTATCTATGAGTTTGCATATTCTCCAGTATTTTCTTTGTAGTTACCATGGGGCTTGAATTTAACACCCTAAATCTATAACAATTTTGTTTGTTTTGTTACTGACTTAATTCCAATAGTATATACAAACGATGTTCCATCCCATCCCATCCCCTTTACGTAGTTCTTGCCACAAATTACATGTTTATACATTTAGAGTCCAAAATCGCTGATTTATCATTACATTTTTATGTATTTGCCTTTTAGATTCTGTAGGAGGTAAATGTGGAGTTCCAAATCAAAAATACAATAGTACTGGCATTCATATTTATCCCTGTCATTAGTCTTACAGGAGATCTTTATTTCTTCATGTAGCTTTAATCTATTGTCTATTGTCTTTTCCTTTCTGCCTGTAGAATTCTCTTTAATCTCTCCTTTTATTTTAAACAAATCAGTTTTATTGCTACATCTTAATAAAGCATACAATCCATAAAATGTGTACAATAATGGTATTTGGTATAATCACATAGTTGTGCATTCATCAATTCAATCATTATTAGAGCATTCATTATTTCAGTAATAATAGTAATAATAAACAAAAAACAGTCAAACAAAAAAATTCATCACCTCTCAATTTTTCTGTGCTTCTCCTACTGTACCTAGCTGCTATTTCTGGCTATTCTTGCATTTTTATCTATTTTTAAGTAGTTTTATTGAGATAGTCACATACTATACGATCTATCCAAAGTGTATAATCAATGGCTTTTAGTATAATCATAATGTAGTGCATTCATCACCACAAAAAATTTTAGAACAATTCCATACTCCAAAAAGAAAAACGCCACACCCCTTAGCAATCTTATCTCAATCCCTCTATCCTTCCCCAGCCCTATATAACCACTAATCTAATTTCACATTTATAAATTGATTTATATTTACATTTTATATAAATGGAATCATACACTATGTAGTACTTTGTGTCTGGTTTCTTTCATATAGCATAGTGTTTTTTTCCCCCCAATATTAACATTTTGGGGAACATACATTTGTTCAGTTTCAAAGAAAAATGGTCTAATATATGCAGTATTATACATTCATATTTCACATGAAGTTTTACTGTGCTGTATAGTGCCATGTTACATTTTTTAGCTTTCCTTTTAGTAACATAAATGACCTTAGACTTTCCCTTTAAACCACTGTCATGCCCATATAATAGCACTACTAGTTACAAACATTATGTTGTGCTTTCACCATTTCTATTTATTTCCAAAGATTAACACACACATTTTACCAATTCTGCACAAGTTAACCTTAAGCTTTCCATTCTCTAACCTCATTCTGTTTTCTAGAGAACATATTCAAGTTGTTAACTCCATGAGATTACATGATATATTTAGTTCATAATAGCGCAATCATACAGTATTTGTCCTTTTGTGTCTGGCTTGCTTTGCTCAACATAATGTCCTCCAGGTTCATCCATGTTGTCATATGTTTCATGACTTCATTTCTTCTTACAGCTGCATAATATTCCATCGTGTGAATAGACCACAGTTTGTTTATCCATTCATCTGTTGATGGACACCTGGGTTGTTTCCATCTTTTGGTGATCGTGAATAATGATGCTATGAAAAACCTACTTCATGATATTTAGTCTTCCAGTAGACTGTGTGCAGATGTCTCTTCATGTCCTGGTCTCAGTTTTCTGAGTATGTACCCAGTAGTGGTATTGCTGGGTCAAGTGGCAAAATCTATATTCAACTTCTTTAGGAGCTGCCCAACAGTCCTTCACAGTGGCTATACCATTCTACATTCCCACCAACAGTGAGTAAGTGGGAAACGGATGTAGCTCAGGGGGTTGGGCTCCCATCTACCATATGGGAGGCCCTGGGTTCGGTTCCTGGGGACTCCTGGTGAGGGCAAGCTGGCCCGAACCTTGGAGAGCTGAAAGCCTGCACCCCCACCTGCGGAGAGCTGGCACGCAAGATGACACAACAAAGGGAGACAAGCAGACACAGAGGAAACGCCAGCGAACGGACACAGAAATCAGACAGCAAGCACAAGCGGCAGGGGGGAAGAGAATAAATAAATAAATAATCTTAAAAAAAAATTAAAAACCAAAAACAGTGAATAAGCGTCCTTATCTCTCCACATCCTCTCCAACACTTGTAGTTTTCTGTCTTTTCAATAGCAGCCATTCTAATAGGTGTGAAATGATATCTCATTGTAGCTTTGATTTGCATTTCCCTAATCGCTAGTGATGTTGAACATTTTTTTCATGCATTTTTTTCACCATTTGTATTTCTTCTTCGGGCAAATGTCTATTCAAGTTTTTTGCCCATTTTTAAGTCAGATTGTTTGTCATTTTATTGTTGAATTATAGGATCACTTTCTATATCATGGATGTTTAAACCCTTATGGGATATGTGACTTACAAATATTTTCTCCCATTAAGTCAGCTGCCTTTTTGCCCTTTTGAAGAAGTCCTTTGAGGTGCAAAAGTGTTTAATTTTGAGGAGGTCCCGTTTATCTATTTTTTTCTTTTGTTGTTTGTGCTTTGGGTGTAAGGTCCAAGAAACCACCATCTACCACAAGATCTGTAAGATGTTTCCTTATATTTTCTTCTAGTAGTTTTATGGTTCTGGCTTTTATATTTAGGTCTTTGATACATTTTGAGTTAATTCTTGTATAGGGAGTAAGATAGGGGCCCTCTTAACATCGACTGGTAGATATGTTGAAAACCAGTTGGCCATAGGGGTGAGGGTTTATTTCTGGACTCTCAATTCTATTCCACTGATCTTTATGCCAATACTGCGCTGTTTTGACCACTGTAACTTTGTAATATGTTTCAAGCTTAGGCAGTGAAATTCCTCCCATGTCACTCTTCCTTTTAAGAATGCTTTTTGCTATTCGGGTGCATTTTCCCTTCCAAATTAATTTGGTAATTGTCTTTTCTATTTCTGTAAAATAGGTTGTTGGAATTTTGATTGGTATTGGGTAGGATTGACATCTTCATGATATTTAGTCTTCCAGTCAATTAACACAGAATGTCTTTCCATTTGTTTAGGTCTTCATTGATTTCTTTTAGCATTGTTTTGTAGTTTTCTGAGTACAGGTCCTGTACTTCTTTTGTTAAATTGATTGCTAGGTATTTGAATCTTTTTGTTGCTATTGTAAATGGAATTTTTCCTGGATTTCCTCCTCAGATTTTTCAGTACTAGTGTACTGAAACATTATTGATTTTTGCATGTTGATCTTGTATCCTGCCACTTTGCTGAACTCATTTATTAGCTCAAAGTAGCACTGTTGTAGACATTTCAAATTTTCTAAATATAGGGTCCTGTCATCTATGAATAGTGAGTTTTACTTCTTCTTTTGCTATTTGAATGTCTTTTATTTGTTTTTTTCATCTATTTGCTCTAGCTAGAACTCCTAGCACAATGTTGAATAACTGTAGTGACAATGGCATCCTTGTCTTGTTCCTGATATTAGAGGGAAAGCTTTTGACCTTTCCCCCTTGACTATGATTTTGGCTGTAGGTTTTTCATATATGCCCTTTATTATATTGAGGAATTTTCCTTCTAGTCCTATCTTTTTTTTATCAAGAAAAGATGCTGGATTTTGTTGAATGCCTTTTCTGCATTGATTGAGATGATCATGTATTTTTTTTCCTTCAATTTGTTAATGTGGTGTATTACATTAATTGATTTTCTTATGTTGAACTAGCTTTCCATATCAGGAATAAATCCCACTTGGTCATTGTGCATAAGTCTTTTGATATGCTTTTGGATTCTATTTGCAATTATTTTACTGAGAATTTTTTTTTGTTATATCATTTTAAAATTAAAAAAAATTTTTTTTAATTTTTAAAGAAGCTTTACATTATATAAATGTTACATAAATATATAGGTGTCCCATATGCCCCACTGCCTTTCCTTCCTACACTTTCCCACATTAACATCTTTTATTAGTGTGGTACATTTGTTACAATTGATGAACACATATTGAATCATTGTTACTAACTGTGGATTATAGTTTACATTATAGTTTACACTCTGCCCCACACAATAGGTTATGACAAAATGTATTATGGGGTATATCTGCCATTGCTATGTCATGCAGGACAATCCAAATGTCCTGAAAATGCTCCCCATGTTATACTTATTCTTCCCTCTCCCTCCCCTCAGAACCTCTGGTGACCACTGCTTTTACTGATATGATAAAAGTTTTTATGAGAATTTTTGCAGCCATGCTCATTAGAGAGATTTGGTCTGTAATTTTCTTTTCTTGTAATGTCTTTATCTGGCTTTGGTGATGCTGGCATCATAAAATTCGTTGGGTAAATTTCCCTCCTCTTCAATTTTTTGGAAGAGTTTAAACAGGATTGGTGTTAATTCTTCTTGAAATGCATGGCAGAATTCACCTGTGAAGCCATCTGGTCCTGGACTTTTCTTTGTTGGGGGATTTTTGGTGACTGATTCAATTTCTTTAATTGTGATTGGTTTGTTAAGTTCTTGTATTTCTTGTAGTGTCAGTGTATGCTGTTTGTGAATGTTTAGGAATTTGTCCATTTCATCTAGGTTGTCTAGTTTTTTGGTAAATAGTTTCTCATAATATCCTCTTATGATCCCTTTTACTTCTGTGGGGTCAGTTGTACCTTTCCTGCTTTCATTTCTGATTTTATTTATTTGCATTTTCTCTCTCTCGCTCTCATTTTTTTTTTTTTTGTTAGTCTAGCTAAAGGTTTGTCAATTTTATCTTTTCAAAGAACCAACTTTTGTTTTTATTGATTTTCTCTCTATTTTTTTTTGTTTGTTCTCAATTTAATCCATTTCTGCTCTAATCTTTATTATTTCTTTCCTTCTGCTTGCTTTGGGAATGGTTTGCAGCCTTTCTTGCCACTAATTAAAGGTTTGGAGCTGTATTTCAGAGCATGGTGTATTCTGTCTCCAAATTCCAAAGAGTGCTCTGCCTATTTCTTAGTGCTAGGGGCACTGAAACTTATCATTTACCTTGGAGGATATTTCCCAACCATACCCCAGATTACTGGAACCCCCAAAACCAATTTGACAGGTGCCCAGATTTTTAGAGGGTTATCCCCCACTCTCTGGAATGCATGTATCTTTACAGGGCATTAAGAATATTTGCCATTTCCGGCTAACTTAGTCCTATTAACATGATAGCATCAATATAGGGGACCCACATCATATCCATATTCATTATATGTTCAAGGACCAGGGAAATGTTCATAAGATGAATGTGTGGGTTCAGTGGACCCAATGTGAGATGGACTTGGGTCAAGACTCCATTTATCAATTGGCTTCCATATGCTTCACTCTAACAGGGAGACTATGGTGGTGTTTTGTCCACTATTAGTAGTGTCAGGACAGTCCCTATAACCCAGAGCTCTTGAAAGATCTGGAGATTTCCTTTTCCCCAAGGTACAGTTATCCAAGTAAATGGCCATAAGACCCCTTGAGGAAGGATTGGGATATAATTATTGTGTATACTTGTGGTGGCATTACAGAGTCATTCCTCGAAGAAACCTGTCCTTCTCTTCAGTCAGTGGGTGCTGGACCTGAGAACTGGTTGAGGTCTGCAAACTGGGTGATGCTTCATGATTTTTCATTGCTCCATGTTCTATCAGTCTCCTGTTTATCCAAATTTGATCTTTTTTTAAAAAATGATTTTTATTACAATTGATTTTCTATGTGACTTTTCTGTAAGAAAAGCTTCTTTGAAATTAAGTGAAAAAAATTAGACACTGGGGAAACAAACAAACAAACAGAAAAATGATTTTAGTCAAGAAGTGGTCTCACTGGCTACCCATATGTCTTTTTCATGCTTTTTCAGCCTTAATTATATATCTCTGCAGATCAGTGCCTCCTGGATGCCATTCTGGGCTTGCTTTCCATTATGGGAATTATGCCCACCTTGTCTCTGGTTGTTTTATGCCACCACAAGGTCTCTGCTAGTCCAGAAATCCTATCATTTTCTTTGCCATTAGGGATTCCATTACCAAAGCAATATCTCCCACCATCAACCTTGGTCTACAGAGACTCTGAGCCTTCTTAATGATGATGACATACCTGTCCCTAATGCAGTCCTCATTGTTTTAGTGAAGGAAATGTCCTTTGGATTCTTTCAGGAATATAGTGAGATGGTGAGTTCTCTGTCTATCATAAATCCATTCTAACATGCCCATCTCTCTGATCCTTCTGACACCTTTCAGAAACTGTCAAGGAAGTTCTGGCATTTTTACCTTATTTTACTTGTTAAGCCATTCAAACAGTGCAATTTGGACTGACACAGGTGTCTTTGCCAGAATGTTAAACCCAGACTCTGGCAGAGTGCCCCTAGGTCAATACATTCTCCTAGTCTCTTAGTCCCATACCCACAAGATCCATATCTTGGTTCATTTTGATGCAGATTAGCCAGGTCCATTTCCTCCCACAAAAGGGACTACTGCTTTCTCACTTAAGTCATAATAGGACTGACCATAATTATTGGTCTAGATGCATTGAGGAAAGGTAATACTTGGAGGAGACAAGTATTATCTTACAAGATTTCTGCCTTAGGTAAGGTTTTTTGCATGGTGACCAGGAAAATGGCATCTGCTGTCCTCTGGAAAGGGAAAGGTGGCCATTTCTGTTGAGATTCAGGGGAATCTCAACATTTTCCACTCAAATGTCCCAATCCTAGGTCTTAGAACCCTTCTCCTTTCATGTACGCTCCTCACTTAAAAAAAAAAAAAAAAAACCCTACCAGGGCTGTGAATTCAATCTCCTTTGTAATGCTACCATCCTTAGGATCAAGTCTTGGACCTGATTTCCAGCAAGTCTGTGTTCTGGCTGCAGGATGTTACTGTCTTTTGAAACACTGGTATGGAGGGCTTCTGACCTTCACATCAAGCCCTGGGTTGACAGTTGGCTGCCATCAGCCTGTCATTGAAAGTTTCTATGTCAAGTAAAAAAAATCAAATAATTCCACAATCCTTATAATTACCATTGCTCCCATATCTTTGAAATGCTAGAGTTATTGCATAAGCTAGTATGTGTTAGTTGGGTCCTCTAGAAATCAGATATCAAGGCAGAGTAGGAAGTGCTAGAGATTTTGGGGGGTAATGCCATGAAAGATAAAGAAGAGAAGAGACAAGGAGTATGCAAGGAAAACCTTCAAACCTCAGTGTAGATCTTATGTGAAAGGGGAGGGGCAAGAAAGAGGGTTGAATAAGAAAAGTCTCAGACTGGAAGCAACTCAGAATTTCTCAGCCTGCCAAATAGGGAGCTGGGGCAAAAGTCGCTCGATGGGTTGCCCCACATTAGCTAGGAATGTCAATAAATTTTTAGTCATTAGCTGGGGCCTGCCCAGGTGGAATATGGACTCACCTCAAGAACTGGGGCAGATCCTGAAGGCAACTACTGTTACCGGCACTCTTTGTGACAGATTCTCTCTTGAAGGACAGCTACGTGGTGCACCTCCATGGCTGCCTCCTGCTCATCTATTCTCTCCTTCTTGATTGTGTTTATTAATTAGCACCCTCACTGACAACCCATTTATTTTGCCTCATAGAGATGCTGTGTTCTATTCACATCCCCACTACTTCTTCCAGGTCAAGCCATCTTGGACCGCTCCTCTGACCTTGTCCCCCGGCTTCTTGTGGTTAACTACTGCCACCTGACTTCTATTGCTTTAGGTACTTGTTATCCCCTTTGCTGTTAATGAACTAGGCTCTGTGACTGCCTCTTCTATCATCATCCCTCTTCTGCAGAAGAGAGCCATCACTGAACTTAGTGATGCATTTCTGATGGCTTTGGTATACAGTGGGTCCTTTGGGCCATATTGTGTAACATAATCCTCTGGTGGATATTCTGGTTTCATAAAATAGATCCATTCCAGCATTCCTATTCCCCTCAACCTTTTAATCTATTCCTGCATGATCTGCCATAGTAACTCAAACATTTCAATGTTACACAACATGAGTCATTGTTTTTTTCTGAATTCTAAGAGCCACCCTGGCAGTGAGTCTTACCTATCTTCTCGAGTTCCCGACAGGGGTTTAAATATCATATCCCCAAACTATGCCTTCAAGTCAATAAATTCTTGCTTACAGTTTATGTTCTGATCCCATAGACAAAGATCCTTAAAATCCAATCCCATGGATACTCCACCTGGCTACTGCTGGTACATGCTAATTAATTCTCCAGCTCATTTGGGGTGTCCTTTTTTCCCCTCCCTTATCAAGCCTATCACATCCCCAGCTGGTTTTTTGTTTGTTTGTTTGTTTTAACCAAGCTTATTGGCCTGACATCCAGAAAAGGAATTAGGGCAGCTTCTGAAGGGGCATCAGTTGCTTTGTTGGGAAGAGATCTTTGTAGTATCATCAGCCATGGGGAAGTGTTAGCTTTTTATAGGGGAAGGTAGGACACCTCTGCATACTCTGAGAGTTAAGGGGGTTCTACAGAGCCAAAATCTTCAGGAACATCTACTCATAGGCCCCATCTTATGTTTCAGGGTCCCAGGTTTTCCCAGCAAAGACCCTAACCTTGGTATAAAAGACCTGCCTTAGCAGAACATTCAGTTGTTTTTGAAGTTTTGCAACCCTAACTATCAGATCCTGTGTTTGATTCTCAGCTCTGTTCTCTCTCCCACTATAAGACATAAAGGCCTCTTTGTAAGCCACCAAAGAGGCTCTCTAGTCCTTATATTTATTTATTTTTAAAACTGTTTGTTAGCCTTCTGAGTTTCCATTATTTTTCTATAGGGCATCAATGTACCTAGTATAACTAGCCAATTCCATAGTCTTTGTATGCATTATTTTCCATGTGCTTTTCAAATGTCTGAATCATTCCACTGGCCAGGGCATTTCTTCCAAATCACCATAGTAATAATTTTAGCAACAGAGCCATCACCTTATGCCAGGTACTATAAGAGCATCACATACCACACAGAATGGGGTTCTCCTTGTCAGCTGGGTGGGTGAATGATTCAGTTTCCAAATCTCATCTTAGCACCTGCCATCACAGAACATGTTTGGTACCAACAGATTTAATTTGGATTCTTTCAAAGCAGACTCTGAGACAAGGCTTTGGTTGCAGTTAGTTTATTTGAGGGATTACTCTAAGGAGCTTGACAAAGGAGTGAGGAAGTGAGACAGTGACAAGAAGAAAGCCAGTAATGGGTACATCACTGAGCAGGGTAATGTGGGTAACTGAGACTCAATTCCACAGAAGACTCTATTGAAGGTACCTCACAATTGTCCTACTGAAGGAGAGCAAGCTGGCACATTTATCCACCAACTCTTATTGCTCCTTGACTGAGGTTTGTTGACTCCCCAGCATATCTGGCCTGGCCTGTCCATCATGCAAGCACAGGATACCCTCAGGTAGCAAAAAAACAGGGGCTTGAAGAGGAAGCCATCAGTGTGCATGAAAATTGTCTACCCCAACCACAGAAGACTTCCAGGACCAAAGGTGTAGGCTGGGACACTGATAGGTATGGAGCTTCAACCTATCTTATTTTAAAGCATCCAGTCTCATCTCACTATCTGAGTAGTTTCCATTATTCTTTCATTCATCCCATAAGTATTTATACTGATCACCTATTATTTTTTCAAACACTTTAGTATGAAAATTGAAAATGTACAGAAAAGTTGAATGAAATTTATAGTGAGCACTGAATGCTCACAATCTAAATTGTACCATTAACTTTTTTTTCTTTAGAGAAGTTGTTGGCTTGCCAAAAAATCATGTATATATCATCCTATTATTTGCACTTTGTATTAATGTGTTAATGTGGTACTTTTGTTACAATTCATGAAAGAGCATTTTTATAATTGTACTATTAACATTAACTATAATCCATCATTTACATTAAATTTCACTGTTTGGGTTGTACAGTCCTATGTCCCTATGTCTTTTTTTTTTTTTTTTTTTTAAGTTATTCTAGTAACATATATGCAACCTAAAATTTTTCCTTTTAACTACATTCAAATACATTCAGTGCTGTCAATTATATATATAATGTTGTTGAGCACCTATTGTTGAACCAAGAAGTTAGTTTAATATTTTGACCTCCTTTGGGCTTATTTTAATCGTTTTAATAGGGCAAGATGGCTTATTTTCTTGTTCTTAGTCTTGTGAGTTTACTTTCCAGGAATCTAGTGACAAATGACCTTGAAATCTGGACATTTTGAATTCATATAATATTTTTATCCCTCTTCGCTTAGTTTCATCTCTCTTCTATATTAATTATAAACCAATGAGGGCTAAATCAATAAGTTCAGTCTCCAGGCAACAAAGAAAATGTCAATCAATTTTGTCTCAGAGCCTTTGTACACTGAGTCTTTAAAACTCCTGGGCTTTTTTGTTAACATTGATAAATGTAATGAGTTTTTAAATATTTGTTTGGTTTGATATTGTTTAATACTGTACATAATAGATCTTAGGCATATAAAACACTTAATAAATAAGATTAAGCAATCAATATTAAAAATGTGTTAAGTGGAACTAAACATTTTCAGTTTCTTTGTCTCTTCCAAAAAAAAGAAACTGAAAATTTGAATACCCTGAAAGATAAAGAAGGACTAAAGATTTGTTCCACATTAAAGGATGCTAAAGAGATTTGAAAACTAAATGCAGAGGGGATCCTGGGCCAGAACAATTTTGCTCTAAATGACAATTATTGAGAACATTGGAGAAATTGAATAAGGTTAAAAGATTAGAAAATAGTATTGTACAATGTTAAGATTCCTGATGCTCTTATAAAATATACCCTGAAGTGTTTTGAAGTAAAGAGAGAAAAGGAGAATGATAAGAAGAAGTGTGACAGAAGGTCACAATAAAAAAAATAATAAAACCAAGTGACAGGTATAGAAAAGGTCTTTGGATTACATCTGTGAAATTTTCTTTAAATTAATTTTTTCAAAATAAAAAAAGTAAAAAGAAAAATCAACAAAAACCCATAAAACTGGTACCAGAAAGGAGTTTCTTGGTGAAACTCAAAACCCAGGGTAGGGGAAGCTGAGACACCAGCCCAAAGAAAGGGGGGCAAAGGAAAGGAGACACAGCTGGCTGAAAAATCCCTTGAGTAGAACTGCAAAAGCAGCAGCGGGTTCCCATTCCCCCACCTATGGAACAAATAGTCTGTGGACTGCAGCAGCGGTGGACTGAAGTGGCTGCAGGCTGAGGGGGTTGCAGGGGTCCTCTTCCACAAGAAAGGGTAGAGGGAGGGACACAGCCTACAGCAAATTTAAATTTTGGCCAGTGAAATTGGTCTGCTGTTTTGGAGTGGTCCCACACTTCCAGGCCAAGTGGGGCCATGACATTGTTTGCACTGAGAGCCCACAGGGAGTGAAAGTTATTTTGCCTTCTCAAACAACACCCTCCCTACTGCTCCTGGCTGGTTGCTGAGAAGGCAGAGGGAGGAAGGGTGTGGTCAGTCAAGGGTGGAGAACAGCCTCTGAGAAAGTTTGCTTGTGAGGTTTGGCCAGCCCTGAAGACATTGCTCCTGTTCCACCTGCAGACCCAAGGAGTTACACTGGATGCACTTCCCCCTATCGCCTGGGGTCTGAGTGGAGAGATCTCCCCAAGAGCACCATCTGCTGGCCAGACCAGAAAAGTACATGAAAAAGGAAAAAATAATGAAAGAGGCAATAGCTAAAAAAAAAAAAAAAGGACCCCCCATTACTGGGTCCTTAGTCCTGGCTTAAGCATTTAAATAGGGGCAATCTTAAATATCTAGAACAAGTTGAACCAGAATTTCCCAACTCTTATGAAAGACATGACTATACATGTCCAGGAAGCATAATTTACTCTACTTAGAATAAATAAAAATAGACCTACCCCAAAATACATAATACTCAGAATGCCATACAACAAAGATGAAAAGAAAATTTGGAAAGCTCAAGGGAAAAGTAAACATCTCATATAAGAGATGTCCAAGAATACAGTGAGGATTTATTTTCAGAAAGCATGGAGGTGAGAAGGCAGTGGTATGATATAATTAAGGTACTGAAAGAGAAAATCTGCCAGCCAAGAGTTATTTATCCAGCAAAACTGTCCTTCATATATGACAGTGAATTTAAAATATTCATAGATAATCAGAAACTAATAGAGTTTGTAAACAGGAATCCAGTTCTAAAGGGAATTCTGTAGCCAAAAAGAAAAGAAAAGATAGAGAGGCTTGGAGGAGAGTGTAGAAGTGAAGACTATCAGAAAGGGTAACTAAAAGGTAAACAGACAGACAAAAATAAGATATGACATATGAAAGCCAAAAGTTAAAATGGCTGTAACCTTGTAAGTTACATAAATTTGAATCTAATTAGGGTAACATGAAATGGACACATATTAGGTCTGCAGTAAATCCTAGTAAACTCTCCTTCCTTCCTTTTGCAGCAGTTCTCAACTGGGTGTTAGACACATAAATATGACAATTTTGGTTGTGAAGTCTGGGGAAGTAATGGAGGAGAATTATGCATAATTCTCAAGCCCAACTCAAAAGAATTTACATCACATACTATGCTCATGAAAGTCTGTCATATATGAAACTGGGTTAAAGTGAGAAAAAGTTTGAGAACAACTTCCTTCCAATATTGTTAAACTTTCAATCATATTTCTTTTCCAGAAATCATTTCTAATAAATTCCATCTATTAGAGCCAGATGTGAAGAAAATGAAAGTGTATCTAGTGATTCTACATGGTTTCTTTGTGCTTTTTTTTTTTTTTTTTTTTTATATTATCAAGCCTTTTCTGTAATATGGGATTAAAAAAAAGGAATAAAAGCAGAAATGATGTTTTCTCTCAAGGTAGAGAATTTTATTTATCTGAATAAAATGGTGACTGTGTTTTCTAAATAAAGGGGAAGGAGTTAAATAAAGGAGCTAAGTAAAGCTTAACTAGGGGATATAGTTACACTTTAAAAGGTTAGGAGCTTCATGTTGTCTTAAAGGTATAAAGAGACAATGGGAAGAGTAATTTAAATTAGGACTTGCCTAGAGAATTGGGACATTTTACTTCATGCAATAAGTATGTTCCAAACAGTGTACTCCCATCAATATTTCTCTATTTACTAATATAGCAAAAGCATTAGTGTCACATTTTCCTTTTGAGTTGTGGAGAAAGAATTTTATGTTTTTGTTTAAAACCTTTTTTTTTTTTTTTTAATTAAAAAAAAAAAAAAAAACAAACCCTTGTGTGGAGGGCTGACTTTCAATAGATCGCAGCGAGGGAGCTGCTCTGCTACGTACGAAACCCCGACCCAGAAGCAGGTCGTCTACGAGTGGTTTAGCACCAGGTTCCCCACGAACGTGCGGTGCGTGACGGGTGAGGGGGCGGCCCTCTTTCCGGCCGCGCCCCGTTTCCCGGGACGACGGGCTCTCCGCACCGGACCCCGGTCCCGACGCCCGGCGGGGGACTGGCTATCCGAGGCCAACCGAGGCTCCACGGCGCTGCAGTTTAAAACCTTCTTAAGGTCTACATAAATATTTCTTGAAATGTTATGATGTTTTGTTTTAGCTCAGAATATCACACCTGCAAACTATCAATGACTAATTTGAATCACATTCTACAGGTTTTAGGTTTTCAAGAGGTAATTTGGCACAAATCAGAAATGTCTCAAGATTATTAAGGACAAAATTTAGAGATGAAAACGGTAGTTTGGAAATGTTGGAAAGATGCTGGATTTGATGGCGGCAGATGTAAGGGTGGCCTTTCTCTTCAGCAGGCCTGGGGTTGGGGCCACATAGATTAGGCACCATTAGTATGATCTAACTGGCAAGGTCTGTTTTTCTTTTTTTAAATTTATTATTGTAGTAACAAAGATATAACTCAAAATTTCCCAGTTAAACCATTTTCAATGTATAATTAAGTAGTGTTAATTATATACTCAATATTGTGCTACCATCACCAATATCCATTACCCTATGGTCTCTGGTTTTAAAATACTCCCCAGAAGTTTCAGATTATCAATTATGTTCAGGAAATATAAGGATAATATAGATTTTCATGTCTTTCAAAATATTTTGTTGGTTGCCATGTACATAGAAGACACTATATTAAGCCTGATATCTAGGAAAGGATTGGTAAATTTAAATCAGCAACATTTATTAAATATCTACTCTGCTAGGAAGCTTAAGAGAGAGCAAGCTAGAGGATTTTGTTCTTAAAATGTGGTCTGTGCACCATTTAGATCATAATCTTTTTGTTTTGTTTTAAAAATGTAGATTCATGGACTTCACCCCAGACTTTCTGTAGCCATTGGGCAATTTGAAGTAATTATGAATTCAAAAAATATAATTGGACATGCTTGTAAAGTGATCTGTTAATCTGGGCATGATTAAGTTATGATTAGGGCGTTGACTGGGCCACATCAGTAGGGCGTTGAGCCTCACCCCTTGGTGGTGGGGGAAGAAAATATAAAAGGCATCACAAAGAACAGAGTTGCAGCAGTTTTTGAGAAGCAGTTTTGATGTTGGAGAGAAGGCCCCAGGAGAAGAGAAGCAAGCCGTTCGCCTGATAGTCTACAACTGACCTTGTGGAGGGAACAGAGCTAAGCCAGGAGAGAAATGCAGACCTGGGAAGAGAGGAACCCAAGAAGCCCGAACCCTGGCAAACGTCGGCAGCTGTCTTGCTCCAACATGTGGCAATGGACTTTGGTGAGAGAAGAAACTTATGCTTTATGGCCTGGTAACTGTGGACTTCCACCCCAAATAAATACCCTTTATAAAGACCAATCAATCTCTGGTATATTGCATTAGTGCCCCTTTGGCTGACTAATACACCTTCTAAATAATTTCTGGAGAGGGAGCCTGGGAATATACACATTTAACAAGCATCCTGGAGGGCTTTTTTTTTTTTTTATACTAAAGATTGAGAAACACTGCTTCATGTCCATTTAGTTAAATGAGGTTAAAAAAATGCTACCAGATAACAAAAGAGGGCATGGTATCTTTCAGCCAGGGAAAACGGGTAAGAGTTCCCAGAAGAGGAGATATTTAAGTGGGGTCTTGAACAATGAATTGAATTTTACTATGGAGAAGAATGAAGTGTGTTCCAAGAAGAGCGGCAAGTGTGTGTAAAAGCAATGAAGTATAGACCAGTTAGACAGAGTGGTTTGCTGTGGGTAGGGAGTAGAGGGAAGGTGACAGAAAGAGGGAAGGTGAGGGAAATGGAAAAATAGAGAAACAGTGGAGCAGAGCAAAATGGCATGATATTCACTGTAATGGCATTCACTGAAGAGATAAGGAGTTGCATTGTGGTCCTCACCTCTGCATCCTCTAAATTCCCAGTGCACTCATGCTCTCATTACCCAGAATTTCACTTCTAATCCCTAAGCAACAGTCCATACCCTGAGCTTTCTCCAATTTTTTCTTTCTTTTAAAGCATATCTAGGACATCAGCAGGAATGGTGGAGAAAAGACCTCTAAAAATCTGTTCCTCCATAAAAGCAATGAGAACATTGGCAAAAATTGTCAAAATCTACTTTGTCAGAACTCTGGAAATTAAACAAAAGCTTGCAACAATCCACAGATCGTTTATTCAAGAAAAATGGCTGAATCTCAGTGCTGTTTTAACTTGCCCTATTCCTATCTGCAACCCCCATCCCCACCCCAGCTCTAGGGTGGCCTTGAAAATCAACAGCCTCATAATCATGGTGAAAACCCACAGCCTAGCAGCTAATGGAGGGGGTATATTGGGTTTGGAGTTCCCCAAAAGCACCATTTTCAGAGAATTGTCATCATTTGACCACTCTGGAAGGTCCCTTGACACATCCACTCACAGAGCTTGACTTTATTTGACCTGACTTAGAGTTCACTCAGTGAAAATAGCCTTTTCACAGGGGTATTTGTTGAAAACTATCATCAACAATTATTTAACATTACAGCTGCCTGAGGTATCAGTAATAGTTGGGGCAAATAAAAAGCTGACTGAAAATTTAAAAGGAAAAGTTGGGAACAAGGGGTCCATAGGGAATTCTGTAAAGCTATGATATATTCCTGGGGATTTAGAACACCAGGTGCATGCCTATGCCTGTGGGCATGCCCAGGAAATACCTGAGAAGGTTCTGAGCTTTCCTGTGTGGCTGACTTTGAGGCTCTGTGCAAGCAGAACATGAAGGCTGGGTAAAAGTTATAAATTGTCTGCCCGAGTGTTGACGGTATGCCCAAGTATGCACAAAAAACATCTCAGCAAAGGCCAGAGGATATATTAGTTTAAGGAATTTAAGGGAATTTCTGTACAAACATTAGCTGACCACTAAGCTAACTGAGCAGAGATTTTAGTGGCCTCACATGACAAAGAATACAGACTTTTGAGAACTAGTAAAGAAGAGTCACCAAGCAAACAGTTGGTGGCAGCAGCAATAGCAACAACTATAGCACCTAGCAACAACAACTAAACCTGGAGGTGATCTAATTTCCAGAGGTGCCACATTATATATTTTTAAAACATGTCCTTGTTTCAATAAAAGTTATGAGATTTGCAACAAAACTAGAAAGAATGGCCCATACAGGAAAGAACAATTAAGAGAAACTATCCTCAAGGAAGCCCAGATGTTAGCATCACTACACAGAGACTTTAAATGAGCTACTTTAAATATACTCAGAAAAACTAAAGGAAACCATGTCTAAAGAATTAAAGGAAAGCATGAGAACAATGTCTCACCAAACAGAGGATATCAATAAAGACATATAAATTATTTAAAATAACCAAATAGAAATTCTGGGGTTGGAAAGTACAATAATTAAAATGAAAATTCACTAGAGGTGCCCAATAGCACATGTGAGCTGACAAAAGAAAGAATCAGTAAACTTGAACATAGATCAATTCCGATCATCCAATCTGAAGAAATGAAAAAGAATGAAGAAAAATGAAAAGCACTTCATAGACTTATAGGACACTATCAAGTATAACAACATACACATAATGAAAGCACCAGAAAGAGAGGAGAGAGGGAAAGGAGCAGAAAGAATATTTGAAGAAATAATGGCCCCAAACTCTCCAGATTTGATTAAAAAATCATTAATCTATACATCAAAGGAGCTCAACAAACTCCAAATAGAATAAAATCAGAGATCCTCCCTAAGGCATATCATAATCCAATTAGACAAAGGCAAAAATAATCCTCAAAAATTTTTTTAAAAATAAATTTTATTTCAAACTTCAAAAAATAAAATAACAGACAAAAGGCAGCTTAACAAATTATGGAAGCATTACTTTTAAAAATCCTGTCCAGGCACATTTATCTTATTTAATCCTAAAAACAAACTCAATTGTTTTGCTAGTGTTCAGAAAGATGAATAAATGAGCAAAGATTGGTTTAAATGACATGACCAAGGTCACCTTGTTAATGAAGAAAATGAAAAAAAAAATGCTTGAGCATATCACATCTCATAAAAATATATCCCATATTTGTTTTTTTCCTTTAGCATTGATATAGTGTCTTCTTTGCCTTTGCTACAAAAATATTACAATATTACTGCTAACTACAGTCTATAAGTTATGTTGTATTTTTCCACGTATCACCATATTCTTAACACCTTGTAATAGAACATTGTTTTATTTGTATTACTAACCACAGTCCTCATCTACCACTTAAATCACTATATTACACAATTTCTAGATTATCCTCTAGCTGTCTTTCAATTAACTTTAACCTCCTTAGACTACCTTTTTCAGCTGCTATCACATTTATAAATCAGCAGTGTCTGTTATATTCATTATAAGGTGTTACCATCAACTCTATCCATTTCTACATATTTACAATCAACCTTATTAAATATTCTACATACATTAATCATCAGCTACCCCTTCTCAACCCACATTCTGTCTCCTACTAACCTATATTCTATAGTTGAACCCCATAAGTTTACTCATTGTATTTAGTTCATATTAGTGAGACCATACAGTATTTGTCCTTTTGTGTCTGGCTTATTTCACGTAATATAATAGCCTCAAAGTTCATCCATGTTTTCATATGCATTCCAAGTTCATTTTTCCTTACAGCTGAATAGTATTCCGTCATATGGATATACCACATTTTGTTTATCCATTCATCAGTTGGTGGGCACTTAGGTTATTTCCATCTTTTAGCTATTGTGAATAATGCCACTATGAACATCGGTGTACAAATATCTGCTCCAGTCCTTGCTTTCAGTTCTTCTGACTATATTCCCAGTAACAGGATTGCTAGATCATGTGACAGTTCTATATTTAGCTTCCTGAGGAACCACGAAACTGTCTTCCACAGAAACTGCACTATTTTACATTTATCAACAATGAAGGAGTGTTCGTATTTCCGCACATCCTCTCCAGCATTTGTAGTTTTCTATTCTATTTTATTTTTTAAAATAATGGCCTTACTGTAAGGCAAGCAATGATACCTCAGGATTTTTGATAATCATTTCCCTATTAGCCATTGATGTTGAACATCTTTTCATATGCTTCTTGGCCATTTGTATTTCTTCTTTGGAAAAATGTCTATTCAAGTCCTTTGCCCATTTTTTAAAAGGTTGCTTGTATTTTTAAAAAAATTTTATTGAAGTATATCATTCATAAATGAACATACACAAATGGTAAGTGTATAGTAAAAGTTGTTGACTTACAAAACAAACATGCATATCATCATATATGATTCCCAAACATCACCCCACCACCAACACCTGGCATTGTTGTGAAACATTTGTTACAAACTATGAAGGAGCATCATCAAAATGTTACTACGGGGGGAGGGCGGATGTGGCTCAAATGGTTGGGTGTTTGTCTTCCATATGGAGGGACCTGGGTTCAATCCCTGGGACCTCCTGGTAAAATTAAAATATATATATAGAAGACGTACGAGTTTCCAGGCCCCACGAGTGGGTGTGCCAGGCCCTGCTGAGCCATGTAGCAAGATGATGATGTAACAGGAGAGTGACACAAAGGGAGAGCCAAGATGAGATGCACCAAAGAAAACAGGAACTTAGGAGGCACAGGTGGCAGAACGCCTCTCTCCTATATCGGAGGTTCCCATGATGGAATCCCAGTAAAGACAGGAGGAGAAGGATGAGAAGAGAGGGCAGGAAACAGACACAGAGAATTGCCCAGGGAATGAACACAAAAATAGCAAGAACAGGGGGAGGGTGGGTTAAAAATGGATAAAAGTAAAATAAATAAATATATATTTTTAAATGTTACTACTAACTCTGGCCAATATCTTACATTTGGTGTTTTCTCTCCAACCCACACAATTAATACCCTATATTATATTTGTTATAGTTCATGAGAGAATGTTCTCATATTTGCCCATCTTCCACCACAGGAACCACTGTGTTATACATTCTCATGCTTTGTACAATCCATTCAAAGTGTACACTCAGTGGCTTTCATTTTCATCACCAAGTTGTGCTTCCATCACTTGTCAATATTAGGATATTTTCAGTACTCCAAAAGGAAAAGTCATATACCCCTTTATACCCCCCTAATGTTGTCCCTTGGAATTGATATACCTTCTTTGCCATTGCTGCAAAAGTATTACAATATTACTGTTAACTATCATACATGAGTTATGTTAGTTGTAATTTTCCCATGTATCACCATATTCTTAACATTTGGTAAAAGAACAATATTCTTATATTTATACTATTAACCACAATCTTCCTCTACCAACGAAATCACATGTCACATGGTCCCTAGATTATTCTCTAGCTTCCTTTCCATTGACATGTATGTCCACAGATTACCCCCTTTCAGCCACAATCACACTTATAAATCAGCAGTGTTATTCCCACTAAAATGTGTTACCATAAACTTTATGCATTTCCACACTTTTACAATAAACCTTATTGAAAATTGTACATATGTTAAGCATCAGCTTCCCCTTCTCAACCCACATTCTATCTCCTAGTAACCTATACTCTGGAGTTTACCTCTATGAGTCTACTCATTGTATTTAGTTCATATTAGTGAGACCATACAGTATTTGTCCTTTTGGGTCTGGCTTATTTTATTCAACATAATGTCCTCAAGATTCATCCATGTTGTCACATGCTTCCCCTCAGTTTCATTTCTTCTTATAGCTGAGCATTTCCATTGTATGTATATACCATATTTTGTTTATCCTTTCATCAGTTGATGGACACTTAGGCTATTTCCATATTTCTGCAATTGTGTATAATGCTGCTATGACCATCGGGGTACAAATGTCAGCTTGTGTCTTTGCTTTCAGTTCTTCTCAATATATTCCTAGTAATAGGATTGCTGGATCATATGGCAGATCTATATGCAGCTTCTTGAGGTACTGCCAAACTGTCTTTCACAGAGGCTGAACCATTCTACATTCCTACCAACAGTGAAGGAATGTTCCTGTTTTTCCACATCCTCTCCAGCACTTGTATTTTTCGTTTTTTTTAAATAATGGCCATTATGTAAGGAGTGAAATGATATCTCATTGTGTTTTTTATTTATTTATTTATTTTTATTTTTTTATTTTAAAAGATGCTTAGATTACATAATTGTTACACAAAAATTACAGGGATTCCCATGCTCCCCACCTCCCATGCATTTCCCTAATAGATAGTGATGTTCAACTTTTTTCCATGTGCTTCTTGGCCATTTGTATTTCCTGTTTGGAAAAATGTTTAAGTTTTCACCCATTTTAAAAATTGGGTTGCTTGTCTTTTCATCACTGAGCTGTAAGATCTCTTTATATAACATGGAAATCAAACCATTATCGGATATGTGGTTTCCGAAAATTTTATCGCATTGAGTAGGCTGCCCTTTCACTGTCTTAACAGAGTCATTTGAAGCACCAAAGTGTTAAATTTTGAAGAGGTCCCATTTATCAATTTTTTCTTTCATTGCTCATGCCTTGGGTGTAAGGTCCAAGAAACCACCACCTACCACAAGATCTTAAAGATGTTTCCCTACATTTTCTTCTGGGAGTTTCATGGTTCTAGTTTTTATATTTAGGTTCTTGATCCATTTTGAGTTAATTTTTGTGTAAGCTATGAAATAAGGGTCCTCTTTCTTTCTTTTAGATGTGAATATCCAGTTCTTCCAGCACCATTTGTTGAATAGACCATTCTGACCCAGCTGGGTTGATTTGACAGCCTTGTCAAAAAACCATTTAAACGTAGATGTGAGGATCTATTTCTGAACTCTTGCTTTTATTCCATTGGTCAATCTGTCTATCTTTAGGTTAATACCATGCTGTTTTTACCACTGTAGCTAAGTAATATGCTTTAAATTTGGGAAGTGAAGGTACTGCAACTTTGCTCTTGTTTTTAAAGATATTTTTGGCTATTTGAGGGCCCTTACCCTTCCAGATAAATTTGAAAACTGGCTTTTCCAATTCTGCAAAAAAGGCTGTTGGAATTTTTATTGGGATTGCATTAAATCTGTAAATCAGTGTGTCAGTTTGATGTAATTATGAATTCCAAAAATATAATTGAATCATGCTTGTAAACTGATCTGTTAATCTGGGCATGATTAGGTTAGGATTA
This sequence comes from Tolypeutes matacus, assembly GCA_026826555.1. NCBI lineage: Eukaryota > Metazoa > Chordata > Mammalia > Cingulata > Chlamyphoridae > Tolypeutes > Tolypeutes matacus. The sequence continues at coordinate 6,543,954 of JAKSZT010054583.1, forward strand.
GGGCATTGAGCCCCACCCCTTGGTGGGTGGGGAATTAAATATAAAAGGCAAGGCAAAGGACAGTTGAAGCAGTCTTTTGAGAAGCAGTTTTGATGTTGGAAAGAAGGCCCCAGGGGAAGAGAAGCAAGCCGTTCGCCTAATCGTCTACAGCTGACCTTGTGGAGGAAACAGGAGCTAAGCCCAGAGAGAAATGCAGCCCCGGGAAGAGAGGAACCCCAGAAGCCTGAACCCTGGCAAACGCTGGCAACTGTCTTGCTCTAACACGTGGCAATGACTGTGGTGAGAGAAGAAACTTAACGCTTTATGGCCTGGTATCTGTGGACTTCTACCCCAAATAAATACCCATTATAAAGACCAACCCATTTTTGGTATTTTACATTAGCACCCCTTTGGCTGACTAATACAATCAGTTTGGGTAGAATTGACAATTTAACTGTATTTAGTCTTCCAATTCATGAACATGGAATGTCTTTCCATTTATTTAAGTCTTCTTTGGTTTCTTTTAGCCATGTTTTGTAGTTTTCTGAATACAGGTCCTTTATATCCATGGTTAAGTTTATTCCTAAATACTTGATTCTTTTAGTTGCTATTGTAAATGAAATTTTTTTCTGAGTTCCTCCTCAATTTGCTCATCAGTAGTGTATAGAAATGCTATTGATTTTTGCAAATTAATCTTATATCCTGCCACTTTGCTAAAGTAATCCATTAGTTCCAGTAGCTTTGTTGTGGAATTTTTGGGATTTTCTAAGTATAGGATCATATCATCATTGAATAACAAAAATTTTCTTTCCTATTTGGGTGGCTTTTATTTCCTTTTCTTGCCTAATTGCTCTAGCTAGAAATTCTAGCACAATATTGAATAACAGTGGAGAAAGTGGGCATTCTTGTCTTGTTCCTGATCTCAGCAGGAAAGCTTTCAGTCTTTCACCATTGAGTACAATGTGAGCTGTGGGTTTTTCGTATATGCACTTTATTATAATGAGCAAGTTTCCTTCTATTTCTATGTTTCAGATAATTTTTATCAAGAAAAGATGTTATATTTTGTCAAATGCCCTTTCTGCACCAATTGAGATGATCATGTGATATTTTCCTTCAATTAATTTTTTTAGTATCGAACCACCCTTGCATACCTGGTATAAAACCCACTTGATTGTGGTGTATTCTTTTAATGTACTTTGGGATTTGGTTAGCAAGTATTTTGTTGAGGATTTTTGCATCTGTATTCATTAGGAAAATTGGTGTGTAATTTTCTTTTTTTGTAATATCTTTATTTGGCTTTGGTATTATGGTGATGTTGGCTTCATAGAATGAGTTTGGTAGTGTTCCATCTTATTCAATTTTTGGGGGATAATTTGAGCAAGTCTGGCATTTGATCTTCTTTAAATGATTGGTAGAATCCACCTGTGAAGCCATCTGGTCCTGGACTTTACATTTTTGGAGTTTTTATTATGATGGTTGGTTTAGGTCTTCTATTTCTTCTACAATCAGGGGATGATTCATGTGTTTCTAGGAATTTGTCCATTTTTCCAACACTGTCTAGTTCGTTGGTGTACAGTTGTTCATAGGATCCTCTTATGATCTTATTTCTGCATGATCAGTGGTAATGTCCCCCTTCTCATTCCTGATTTTATTTATTTACTTCTTCTCTCTTTTTTTCTTTGTTAGTCTATCTAAGGGTTTGCCAATTTTGTTGATCAAAACTTTTGGTTTTGTTAATTCTCTTGCTCTTTTCTTTTAATTATTATTACTCTCTTTTCATTTATTTCTGCTCTGATCTTTGTTATTTCTTTCCCTCTGCTTGCTTTTGTATTAGTTTGTTGTTCTTTTTCTAGTTTCTCCAGGTATGCAGTTAGGTCATTGAGTTTAGTTCTTTCTTCTTTTTTAATGTAAACATTGAGGGCTATAAATTTCCTTCTCAGCACCGTTTTTGCTGTATCCCATAAATTTTTTTCTTTTGCTTTTATCATGGAAATTTTATTTGGGGTAAAGCTTACAGTTCTGAGTCCATGAAATGGCCAAATCAAGGCACCATCAGAGATGCTTTCCCACCAAAGTCAGCTACTCCGTTTTGATAAGTTGTGTTCTTATTTTCATTTGTCTCAAGATATTTACTGATTTCTCTCACAATTCCTTCTTTGACCCAATGATTATTTAAGAGTGTATTGTTTAGTCTTCATATATTTGTGAATTTTCCCATTTTCTACCTGTTATTAATTTCTAGCTTCATCCTATTATTATTAAAGTGCTTATATAATTTAAATCTTTTAAAATTTCTTAAGATCTGACTTATGACCCAACATATTGTCTATCCCGGAGAAAGATCCATGTGCACTTGAGAAGAATGTATATTTGCTGTGTTGGGGTGTAATGTGCTATAAATATTTTCCATCAAAAGGGAAGGAAAAATTAAGAGAAAGAAACAAAAGCTGAGAGATTTTGTTGCTAGCAGATTTACCTTACAAGAAATGATAGAGGAAGTTCTTCAGGCTTAAATGAAAGGACACTAGACCTTAATTCAAATGTACATAAAGAAATAAAGAGCACTGCTAAAGATAACTGCATAGGTAAATATACAAGACAGTATGAATACATTCTTGTTTATAACTTTTTTTCTCCTATCTGATTTAAAGGATAACTTCATAAAGCAGTTATTATAAATCTGCACACATGGGCATATAATGTATAAATATGTCATTTGCATGACAATAACAGCTCAATGGAGGGAAGGAATGGAGGTATATGGAAGCAAGTTTTTTTTATAGTATTGAGATTAAAATGGCATTAATCTAAACTTGGTTGTTATAAATTAAGGTGTTAACTGTAATCCTTAGGGACTCCACTAAGTAAATAACTAGCTACTTCTATTCAGTATTGTACTGGAGATTCTAGATGGGGTAATTAGGCAATAAAAAGAGATAAAAGGCATCCAGATTGGAAAGGAAGGAGTAAAACTATTTCTATTCACAAATTACTTGATCTTGTATATAGAAAATCTTAAGGGATCCACAAAAAACTATTAGAAATAATAAGCAAGTTTAGGGTGGTTACAGAATATAAGATCAATATGCAGAAATCAATTGTATTTCTATATAGTAGCAATAACCCAAAAATGAAATTAAGAAAAAAATTCCATGTACAATAACATCAAAAAGAATAAAATAATTAAAATAAATTCAAGAAAAGAAGTGCAAGATTTGTACAATGAAAACTGCAAAACATTGTTGAAAGAAATTAAAGAAGACCTAATTAAATGGAAATGCACCTCATATTCAAGGACTGGAAGACTTAATATTGTTAAAATGGCACTACTCCTCAATTGATCTACAGATTCCACATAATTTCTATCAAATCCCAGTTTACTTTTTCATAGAAACTGACAAGCTGATCCTAAAATTTGTATGGAAATGCATGGGACTCAGACTGGCCAAGACAATCTTAAAAAATAATAATAAAATTTTGAAAGTTGCCAATTTAAAACTTACTACAAAGCTACAAAAAATCAAGACATTGTGGAACTTTCACAACGATAGATAAATAGATTAATAGAATCAAATTGAGAGTCTACAAATAAACACTTACCTTTGGGGTCAATTGATTTTTTGTTTTTTAGGAGGTACTGGTGATTGAACCCAGGACCTCGTATATGGGAAGCAGGCGCTCAACCACTGAGCTACATCCATTCCCAGTCAATTGATTTTTGACAAGGGTACCAAGACAATTCAACAGGGAAAGAATAGTCTTTTGAAAATGGTGCTGGAGCAATTGGATATCCACAATCAAAAGAATAAAATTGGACCTCTACTTCCTATCATATACAAAAATTAACTCAAAATGTGTCATAGACCTATATGTAAGAACTAAAACTATACAACTTTAAAAAAAGAATACACAATAAATTTTCATGCCTTTCATTATGCAGTGATTTCTTACATATGACATCAGAAGCAAAAGCAAAGAAAGAAAAAAATTGATAAATTGGTCTTCATTGGAATTAAAGACTTCTATGCTTCAAGGCTGAACACCATCAAGAAAATGAAAAGACAAGTCACAGAATGGGAGAAAATATTTGAAAAGACATATCTGATAAGGGATTTGTATCCAGAATATATAAAGAGCTTTTACATCTCAACAATAAAAAGTTTAATAACTCAATTTAAAAAATAGGCAATGGATCTGAATAGACATTTTCCCAAAGAATATACACATATTGCCAATAAACACATGAAAAGATGTTCAACATCATTAGTCATCAGGGAAATCCAAATCAAAACAGTTATGAGATACCGCTTTACAACCACTAGGATAGCTAAAATAAAAATCTAACCATAACAAGTGCAACAAGGATGTGGAGTAACTGAAACACTCATATGTTGCTGTTGGGTTGTAAAATTATGCAGTCACTTTGGTAAACAATTGAACATTTCCTCAAAATGTTAAATATAGAGATAACATATGTCCCAGAAATTCCATTCTTAGTTATATTCCCAAGACAAATGAAAACACATACCCACACATAAGCTTATAGATGATGTTTAGAGCAGATTTATTAATAATAGTCAAAAGGTGGAAACCACCTAAATGTCTATCAACAGATGAACGGTTGAACAAAACATGGCATATCAATAACATGGAATATTATTTGGCCATCAAAAGGAATGAAGTACTGATACATGCTACAACATGGATGAATCTTGAAGACATTGTGCTAAGTAAAAGAAGCCAGACACAAAAGACCACATATCATATGATTCTATTTATATTAAATGTCCCGCATAGGCAAAACCAGAAGGTGTTCCTTCTGGGGTAATGAAAATGTTCTGGAATTCAATAGTGATGATGGTTGCACAACTTTTTGAATACACTAAAAAACACCGAATTGTACATTTTCTTCTTTCTCTCAAAATCTGTGTTTGATCCCAGCCTGCTAAATCTAGATTTTATTGTAATGTTTCTGCCTGAATGATTTGCCTGCTCTTTAACATTAATTGCAGTAGCTATGATATGAAGGAAAGAGTGGCCAGGCTTCAATAATTTCTTTAAAAACAAAACGGGATCCTTGGGATGTTACTTTTGAACAGGGTTGAAGTCAGATAAACCCTACTTAAATTATGCCTCCTCATCTTAATAAGTTGGTGATATTTCTCAACTTACTTTATTTCTCTGGGCCTCAGTTTCTTTATCTGTAAAAATATTTCACTTGCTAGTCTGTCTTGGCATACAGGAGTGGTAGCAGTTATCATCATCCTCAAGATTATTTTTACTGCACAAAGGCAAACTAAGAACTAATGACAGAGGGTGATGTCATCAATGTGGTGATGTAAGACATCCCCTGAAAAATTTTCCACATAGAATCAGCTGAAAATGGGACAAATCCCACTTGCTTAGAACTCTGGAGGGTTGTAGAAACTGGAGAAGGATATGGCAAAGGCTGAATCAAAGAAAAAGAAAAATAATCTCCAAAGTCAAGTAGGAAATATCTGTCCTAGTTAAGCCAGTCTGTAAATCTCCCCCCTCACTTGGTCTTGTGCCCCTTGGGTGTCACAGAGAGGCAGCACAATCTGGGTCCCTTCAATGACAGATGCAGAGACTACAGAGCCACTCACAGCAGAGAGTTGGAACTCCATGCATATTCAGGCACAGGCCCCAAGTCCACAGAGACTAAGGCTGAACACAAGCCCTGCGTAGTAAAGGGCTCCCAGCAGGAAAAAAAAAAAAAAAGAAAGAAAGAAAGAAAGAAAGAAATAGACTGTGGCAGAACTATTGGCAAGAAGTGCATGCACAGAATCCAATTTCTGTTGTCTGGACCACTGTCTTAGTTTGCTAAATGCTGTCCAAGCAATGTACCAGAAATGTGTTGGCTTTTGTAATGGGAATTTATTAGGTTAAAAGCTTACAGTTCTGAGGCTGTGAAAGTATTCAAATCAAGGCATCATCAAGAGATGTTGTCTCACCAAATCACAGCTGTGGGCAATCAGGCACCATGGCAGGGCACAATGCTTGTCTCTCCCTCTCCTCTGGGCCTCATCTCTTCAGCCTCATGCTGTTCTGTGGGCCTAGCCTCTTAGGGGCCTCTTTCCATGCCTCTGTGCTCTGCTGATTCCAGGTGGCCTTCTTTTAGTGTCTCTGCCCCTTTTTTTCCTCTGTGTCGCTGCTTTGAGTCCTCCATTTCTAAAGGACTCCAGCAAGACGGCCAAGACCCACCCAGGTCATGTCTCACTGAAGCAATCTTATCAAAGTCCCCCCAAGTTAATTCAATCCAATTAGAGTCCTACACCCACAGGAATGGATTAGCTCCAAGAACATGATCTTTTCTGGGATCCACTAAAATACCCAAACTGCCAAAACTACCTAAATGCAAAACTGTCTTTTATGGAGTGATCCACCAGTCTGGCTCCCTGGGGTGGCATATCCTAATAGGGAAGAAACCAGAGACAGAAAAGCCTCAGAGGAAAAAAGAGGGGGTTACACTGAACTGCTATAAGACAGAATGGGTATCAGAATTGAAAAGTATAAGGAAAATGGGGCACAGAGTGATGGAGAGAATTTATACAAATCATTGGAGCTGGGGAGGAAATTCTACTCAGAAACAAACAGAACAGATGAAGATGGCTAGAGAGGGAACAGAGGAAAGGAAGCTTTCTGCTGGAGGTGAAACAATTGCCCAAAAAGTTCAATCTTAAAAATTGTACCTCATATTCATGATAAGAATCAGATGAAAAAAGAGCAAAGAAAAGCTAAACAGTTAAACACTGGCTACTCTAAAGGTCTAGAATAAATTAGACCAAGATTCAAAGAAGAGCCTTAACACAAAGTCAGTCAACAATAAAACCCTGCACAAGAGGGAGAAACTGGCCTTCAGAATTAACTCATTGTATTAGTCAGCCAAAGGGGTGCTAATGTAAAATACCAAAAATGGGTTGGTCTTTATAAAGGGTATTTATTTGGGGCAGAAGTCCACAGATACTAGGCCATAAAGCGTTAAGTTTCTTCTCTCACCACAGTCCATTGTCACGTGTTAGAGCAAGACAGCTGCCGGTGTTTGCCAGGGTTCAGACTTCCGGGGTTCCTCTCTTCCCGGGGCTGCGTTTCTCTCTGGGCTTAGCTCCTGTTTCCTCCACAAGGTCAGCTGTAGACAATCAGGTGAACGGCTTGCTTCTCTTCCCCTGGGGCCTTCTTTCCAACATCAAAACTGCTTCTCAAAAGACTGCTTCAATTGCCCTTTGCCTTGCCTTTTATATTCAATTCCCCACCTACCAAGGGGTGGGGCTCAACACCCTGATCCTAACCTAATCATGCCCAGATTAACAGATCAGTTTACAAGCATGATTCAATTATATTTTTGGAATTCATAATTACATCAAACTGCCACACTCATCAAGATAATCAGATGCCCAGACATCAGCAAAAAATTACAAGCCATGCTAAGAAACAGGAAGCCATGGCTGAGTCAAGGGAGGAAATTAAAACTTCAAAGGAGACACAGAATTTGGAACAACTAATCAAAGAAATTCAAACAAATCTCCTAAATCAAGGAGATGAAGGAAAATGTGCATAAAGAGATAAAGGATCATAAGAAGACAATATATAAGTATAAAGAAGAATTTGAAAGTATAAAAAGAAACAACTGGTATTATGAGGATGAAGGGCACAATAGTAGAGATTAAAAATAAACTAGAGCCATATAAAAGCAGATTTGGACAGGCAGAAGAAGGAATCAGTGAAGTAGAAGATAGGACAATCAAAATCATACAGTCAGAAGAAGAGATAGAGAAAAGAATAGAAAAAAATTGAGCGATGTCTCAATCCAAATTCTGGATGTTCCAGAAGGAGAAGAGAGGAGAAAAGGGGCAGAAAGAATATTTGAGGAAATAATGGCCAAAAACTTCTCAACTCTTATGAAAGACATACATATACATGTCCAAGAAACACAACATACTCTAAATGGAATAAATCCTAATAGACTTACTCTGAAACACATATTAATCAATATCAAATGTTAAAGATAAAGAGAGACTTCTGAAAGCAGCAAAAGAAAAGCAAGTCGTCACATACAAGGGATCCTCAATAAGACTAAGTGACAATTTCTCATCAGAAATTATGGAGGCAAGAAGGCAGTGGTATGATATTTTTAAGGAACTAAAAGAGAAAAACTGCCAGCCAAAAATTATTTATATCACAAAATAGTCCTTTAAAAAAAAAAAAAAAAAAAAAAAAAAAAACCAAAATAGTCCTTCAAAAATGAGGAAGAGTTTAAAATGCTTACAGATAAACAGAAACTGAGAGAGCTCATCAACAAAAATCTGCCTTAAAATATTTACTAAATGGAGTCATGCAGGTTGAAAGGAAAAGATAGCAGGTAATGACTTCGAGTAATGTGAAGAAATGAAGATTCAGAGAATGGGTATGCTACTGAAGCTAAGTTGGTATCTTTTCAAATTTGTAGGCTATAGATGTAGGTTGTGCAATATACACCCCAGGTTAACCACAAATAAAGTATTTTAAAAATATACATAAACAGAAATTAAAAAGGGATCAATCAGATACATCACAAAAGGTCAACTATACAGAAAAGGAGATTTCAATAAACAAAAAGAGAAATAAACAAAAAAAGATATGGCATATAAAAACCAAAGGACAAAATGGTTGAAGTAGTTGCAGACTTTATAGTAATAACACTGAATGTTAATGGATTAAAATTCTCAATCAAAAGACATAGATTGGTGGAAAGGATTTAAAAAGGCATAATCTTACTATATGTTTTTCGTAAGATACTCAGCTTAGGCTCAAAGACACAAATAGGTTGAAAGTGAAAGTTTGAAAAAAGATATTCCATGCAAATAGTAACCAAAAGAGAGAGAGAAAAAAGCTAGGGTTGCTATACTAATATCAGGCACAATAGACTTTAAGTCAAAAGCTGTTATAAGACACAAAGAAGAACACTGTATATTATCAAAAGGGCACATCTATCAGGAAGAACTAACAATCATTAATACCTATGCACCTAACCACAGTGCTCCAAAATAACTGAGGCGAACACGGGCAAAACTGAAGGGAGAAGTAGATACCTCTATAATAATAATTGGAGACTTCAATACACCATTCTCATCAATAGAACATCTAGGTAGATGATCAATAAGGAAACAGTGAACTTGAATAATATAAATATAAATGAACTAGACCTAATAGACATATAAAGAACAATTCACTCTCAAACAGCAGGATATACATTCTTCTCAATAGCACATGGATCATTCTCCAGGATAGACAACATGTTGGATCACAAAACAATTTTAAAAGATTCAAATTATACAAAACATCTTCTCTGATCATATTGGAATGAAGCTGGAAATCAATTTTCAGAGAACTGGAAAGTCCACAAATATGTGGAAGTTAACACTCTCTTAAACAATCAGTGGGTCAAAGAAGAAGTTGCAAGAGAAGCCAGTAAATCTCTTGAGATGAACAAAAATGAGAACACAACATATCAAATGCAGCAAAGGCATGCAAATGTTTATATCAAAAGAGAAGAAAGAGCTACTGTCAAAGACCTAACTGCACACTTGGAGGAAATAGAAAAGTACAGCAAACTAATCCCAAAACAAGCTGGAGGAAAGAAATCACAAGGATTAACACAGAAATAAATGAAATGGAGAATAAAAAAACCATAGAATTAACAAAAACAAAAGTTGCTTTTTGAAAAGATCAATAAAATTGACAAATCCTTTGACAAAGAAAAAAGAAAAGACACAAATAAAAATATCAGAAATGAGAGGGAGGAGCATTAACACTGACCCCACAGAAATAAAAAGGATCATAAGAAGATACTATGAACAACTGTATGCCAACAAATTAGACTACCTAAGTGAAATGGACAAATTCTTAGAAACACATGAATGACCTATGCTGACTCTATGAGAAATAGAAGACCCCAACAGAACAATTACAAGCAAAGATATTGAATCAGTCATTGAAAACCTTTTTAACAGAAAAGCCCATGAGCAGGTGACTTCAAAAGGGGAATTGTATGACTCATTCCATGAAGAATTAATGTCAATCCTGCTGAGCCTCTTCAAAAAAACTGAAGAGATGGGAACACTATCTAACTCATTCTATGAGGCCAACATCACCCTAATAACAAAGCCAGATAAAAACACTACAACACAAAATTACAGACCAATTTCTCTTATGAATATAGATTCAAAAATCCGCAGGAACATACTTGCAAATCAAATCTAATAGCACATCAAAAGAATTATACACCATGTTTAAGTGAGTTTTATCCTGGGTATGCAAAGTTGTTTCAACATAAGAAAAACAATTAACTTAATAGACCACATTAACAAAAGTAAGGGAACAAAGCACAGTGTCATCACAACTGGCATAGAAAAGGCATTTGACAAAATCCAGCATCCTTTCTTGATAAAAACACTTAGGAAAATAGGAATAGAAGGAAACTTCCTCAACATGATAAAGGGCATATTTGAAAAACCCACAGCTAACATCATACTCAGTGGTGAAAGACTGAAAACTTTCCCTTAAAATTTCAAACAACTGGGATGCCCACTGTCACCACTGTTATTCAACATTGTACTGGAAGATCTAGCTAAAGCAGTTAGGCAAGAAAAAGAAATAAAAGGCATCAAAATTGGAAAGGAAGAGGTAAAACTTTCACTATTTGCAGATGACATGATTCTATATGTAGAAAGTCCTGAAAAATCTACAACAGAGCTATGAGACCTAATAAATGAATTCAGCAAAGTGATGGAGCACAAGATCAGCACACAAAAATCAGTAGTGTTTCCTTGTACTAGTAATGAGCAGGCAGAGGAGGAAATCAAGAAAATAATTCCATTTACAATAGCAACTAAAAGAATCAAATATCTAGGAACATATTTAACCAAGGATGTAAAGAATTTGTACTCAGAAAGCTACAAAACAGTGTTTAAAGAAATCAAGGAAGACCTCAATAAATAGAAGGACATTCCATGTTCATAGATTGGAAGGCTAAATATCATTAAAGTATCAATTCTTTTTTTTTTTTTTTGGAGTCCCAGCATGTGCTATGTTTATTTTCCAAACGATTTTATTGAAATGTGCCAAGTGTACATGGGCAGCACAAATGTATGAACAGGAAAAAAAAAATCACATGTACAATAATCTTTAAAAAGTGAAGGTTAATCTTGGGAGATATCAGTTTCCCTCCCCCTCCCGACTTCCAGCATTTCCATTATGGTTAAGCCTCTAATAACCTAGCATTAAAAAAAGGAATACAAGAACTTTTGAAAAACAAACAAAAAACAGCATGAAGGGAAGAAAATTGTTTTCCTGCTCAGATGGAATTCTTCCTAGGCACCTAATTAGGAGGCGTGCTGAGCGGTGGAGAAACACAACTTCAGGGTATAAGGGTATGGACCATTTGGGTTTTTCATCTGGTAATGGTTCAGGAAGCCCAAGGTCTCCAGGGCGTCGCTCTTGGATTCCCACTCCAGCAGAGGAGCTGCGCTCACTTTTGCCTGAGAACACTTTCACAGAAGATGGCCGCTTCACTCCCAGCTCGTCACAGATCTCAAAGAAGTTCTCCTCGGTCACCTCCAGAGGGGCATTGAAGAAGTGTAGCACGTTGCTGGGGTGCTGGATGCGGTTCTTGGCTGCCTGCTCTGGGGTGGAGAACCGATTGTTCCTCGAACCGTTGAAATCTTTGTAACTGCAGGACCCGTTCTCCAGCCCGTATGACCGACCGGGCATGATGGCTGGTTGCTTAGAGACACAGACATTCAGCTTCTGCCCGAACATGAAGTTGTTGTTGAGGTGGGTGATGGCCCGGTCTACAGCATAGCCATCAGCCATCTCCACCATGGCGGCCCCAGGCTTGCTTTTCATGAATTTCACCTTCTCCACATTGCCATATAAGCAGAAGACATTGAAGACTCGGTCACAATTCATCTTAGATTGATCCAAGCCATAGACCATGAGCACAGGGCTGTCAGCGTGGGGGCCATACTCAGGTGGTGGGGGAGGGGGTGGGGGATGACCATATTGGGGGCCATAGCGGCTTGGGCCCCGGCGGTGACCCCCCCATTGGTGGGCCCATCCGTCTCCCTTCGTAGTGAGGTGGGGGGGGGGGGGCCCGTAGCCCTCATCATGGTAATGGCTGTGGTACCCACCGTGGGGCCCTCCATATTCTGCGGGGTGATCTCCCAGGAGAGGGGGCTGCCTCTGGCGTTTGTTGGGGTTGCTGCCAGGGTCACCTTGTCCACTGAGGTTGGGGTTTGTGTAGTCCCAAGTATCCTGATCGTTTTTGAATACATTCAGGCGTGTAGGCTTCGCATATTCGATCTTCAGAGTACAACAGCCAGAGTAAATATCAGCCCCATTAAGCAAGGCCTTGGCCCGCTGGGCACTCTGCACAGAATCAAATTCCACCATGGCCTGGACTCCATTCTTCCGAAAAATGACAATTCTCTGGACAGGACCACAAGGGTTACAGATAGTGTAAAGAACATCCGGGGTAATGGAATAGATGGGGTTCAGAATGGTGAAGAGAAGCACACTGTTGACGCTCCGGGAGTCATCTGAGTCCCCGGGGCGGGAGATCTTCTGGCTGGTAGAGTAATTGACAAAAGCTGGGTGACCGGCGATGTAGATTTGGTTGTCAGCTGCATAGTTCACTGCGTTGCAAGCCCCCAACACATCTTCAAATTCCACCAGTGCCTGTCTCTTTTTAGGCATTACCACCACATAGCTGATGGGTCCAAACTCCTGCAAGGCCTCCACAAGGTCAGCTTCTACCACACCGTCAATCAAGCCCCTGATGTGGACAACTGGGGAAGCAAGGGTCTTGTGGGGGTCATCGTAGTTCTCCCCGCCGCCGCCGCCCGCTGCCCCAGCTCCGCCACCGCCACCGCCTCCGTGCTGGTCGCCGGCGTTGTCAGTCTTGAGCCGCTTAGGGGCCCGGCCGCCCTCACTGCCGCCGCCGTAGTAGCGGCCACCGCCGCCTCCGCCACGCGCCGCCGCCATCTTCACCATCGCTCCCGCCGACCGCCGCTGTTCGTCTGGCTGCTGCCTCTGCTCCAGTCGCCGCCGCCGCTTCTCCTAAAGTATCAATTCTATCCAAAATGATTTGCAGGTTCAATTTAGTCCCCATCAAAATTCCACCAGCCTACTTTGCAGAATTGAAAAAAACAATTATCAAATTTATTTGGAAGGGCAAGGAGCCCTGAATAGCCAAAAACATCTTGAAATAGGAGAACAAAGTTTGAGGATTCACGCTTTCTGAACTTAAAGCCCATTAGAAAACTACAGTGGTCAAAACAGCATGGTACTGCCTTAAGTATAGATATACGACCAATGGAATAAAATTGAGAGTTCAGAAATAGACCCTCACATCTATGACTGATTTTTGACAAGGCTGCCATGTCCACTCAATTGGGAAAGAATAGCCTCTTCAACAAATGGTGCTGGGAAAACTGGATATCCATATGCAAATTAGTGAAATACTATGTACACAAATTAACTGAAAATGGATCAAAGATTATAAATATAAGAAGCAGGACTATAAAACTCCTAGATGAAAATGTAGGGAAGGAGCTTTAGGATCTTGTTTTAGGCAATGGTTTCTTACACTTTATACCCAAAGCACAGGCAGCAAAAGAAAAAATAGATAACTGTGACCTCATCAAAATTAAAAAGTTTTGTGCCTCAAAGAACTTTGCCATGAAAGTGAGAAGACAACCTACTCAATGGAAGAATACCTTTGGAAACCATATATCCTATAAGGGTTTAATATCCAGAATATATAAAGAAATCTTACACCTTCACAATAAAAAGCCAAACAACCCAATAAAAAATGGGCAAAAGACTTGAATAGACATTTCTCCAAAGAGGATGTGCAAATGGCTAAAAAGCACATGAAAGATGCCCAACATCACTAGCTTTTAGGAAAATGCAAATCAAAACCACAAAGAGATATAATTTTGTACCCACTAGAATTGCTACTATCAAAAAAACAGAAAATTACAAGTGTTGTAGAGGATGTAGAGAAATAGAAATGCTCATTCATTGTTGGTGGGAATGTAAGATGGTTAAGACACTGTGGAAGACAGTTTGGGAGTTCCTTAGGACAAATGTGGCATATATATATAATGGAATATTATCCAGCCATAAAAAGAATGAAGTTCCACGGCGTGGTTAGCTGACCCAGCGAGCACAAGCAGCAAGGGGGGGATAAATGAATAAATAAAATCTTTAAAAAAAAAAAAAAAAAAAAAAGAATGAAGTTCTTATACATGAGACAACATGGATGAACCTTGAAGACATTATACTGAGTAAATAAGGCAGACTGAAAAGGATAAATATTGTATGACCTCACTGATATGAACTAATTAGAATAAGCAAACTTACACAGTTAAAATCTAGATTATACGTTATCAGAGTCTGGACTGGGAATGTCGAATGGGGAAATAATGCTTAATTTGTACAGAATTTCTAATTAGGTTGATTGTAAAGTTTTGGAAATGGATGGTGGTGATGGTAGCACATTATTGTGAGTGTAATTAACAGCATTGAGTTACATATGTGAATATGATTAAGAGGGAAAATTTTAGGTTATATATATTTATATTCCTCAAATAAAAATTAAAGGATAGAACAAAGGGCTTTCTATCATAGTGATCCCTATTGTAAATGAGGGACATAGTTAATCCTACAAGTATAAAAATGTTCTTTCATGAATTATAACAAATGTACCAAATGTACAAGGTGTCAATAATAGAGTGATATATGGGAAAAAATATCCCTAATGTAATCTATGGACTATAGTTGATAATACAATTTTAATATTCTTTTATCAACTATAACAAAGTTACCACACTAATGCAAAGTGTCATCAGTAGCTAGGGTATAATGGGAACACTATATTTTTAATATGATTTTTCTGTAAATCTACAACTTCTCTAATTTAAAAAAAAATTTTTAAAGGAACATGGAGAGCGTTTTATTTTTAACAATTTATTTATTCAAAATGTGCCTCTGATTTTGAATGTAAAGACTAGCCAAATTCTTTTATCTAGAATAGAGAAGTAAGCATACAAAAGTTGTGTGTGGCAGAGGGTTTTTTTTTTTTTTTAAGTGCAGGACTTCTCAGAACCTTTATTATGGTAATATACTATGTAGTATTTTTTGTTGTTGTTATTTTTGTTTTTTTCTTTTTTTTATATATTTGCAGTGTTTTTTATACTGAGCAATGGATCAATTTTTATAGAGCATCTCACAAGACTAATATGGCACAGAACATACACTGAGAAATGCTGTCCTACATAATATATAAGGGGAAGGCCCTTCCCAGCTCTCATATTCTGAGGTGAGCTGCCTCCCATATCTAAGAATTTTCTAAACTTGAGGGAATCACTTAACTTCTCTGAGCTTCAGTTTTATGTTTATAAGTGGAGATAATAGCTACCCTGCTTATCAAATAAATAATGCAGTTAAAAGTGCTTTATAAACTATAAAACACTAAACAAATGCAAAGTTATCTTATCTGTATCATTACAAGCTTTTCTAAATTAAGAATATCAGTTAAGGATATTCAAGAGAATATAAGCGGCAGGTTTGATATGCATTTTCTACAGAATTCAAGGCAAGGGAGGTGGGCGGAATTTCTTTCTCCCACATCAAAGGAATTTCTTGACTATTCTTTGAGCTTGGGTTTAATTAATATGATACATTTTTTAAGTCTTCGTGACTTTCCCTACCCTCAAAATGCCTCCTGATATAATTAACTAACAAGTAATTAAACCGAGAAGGCCTACTGGACTTTCTAATTGCTGAGGGATACAAAGCACTCACAGAGATTGTGTTTCTCAGGTACTGTTTTCAGTAGAATGGATTCAGTGTCTTTTTTTTTTTTTTTTTTTTTTTTTACATGGGATGGAGTAATTATGGGAGATTGAGGGTCAAGACATGATAAAGAGTCTACAGCCATACCATCCTGAATGCGCCTGATCTCGTCTGATCTCCGAAAAAAAAAAAAGATATGATAAAGGTATATGATGAAATGGAGAAAAGGGGATTCGAAGCCTGAAGGACCTGAGTTTTGTTCTGATTATGCCATTATGGCTGAGTGATCTTGAGCAAGTCTTAACCCTCTGAGAATCAGATTCCATATATAGAAAATGAGGTTTTGATAAAACCTTGTTTGGCTATTGTAAAGAAAAAATGAGAAAGTCCTTTGTAATTCTAATTCGCTTTAGAAATTTTAACCTTGTGGCTTTAATAAGGTATTTGAAGTATATACTGAATTGATGAATAACAAACCACAAGAAAATTCTGTTCACATAGGTTTCTACCAGCTTCTTTGCCCTTTATTAACTTTAAAAATACATGAAAACATAATATTCCATAAGCACATAAAATATATATTAACAGCATACACAAAAGATGTCTATTATGATGTGGAATTTAATATCATTTTGCCTATGGTAGACTTTATCCCAATTTCTGTTTTTACATTCTTGATCTATAGGGAAATATTTTAAGAATGATTGTACTATAATACTAATATTAAAAAGTGCATTTAAAAATTCTGATATTTCTAAGTAATAGCCAGTGCACTTATTTCTTCTCTACTTTTAAGATTCTCTCTATATCCATAGACAAAACAATACTAACTGGCAAGGTATAAAGTACCATCATTCACACTTACAATATGTTATATTTCTGAAAACTTTAATCTGTTATTTGCCCCCCTATAAATCGAATTGAACTCAGATTCTTTTTCTGAAGAGGAACTATTTGCCTAGCTTTTTTACAGAACAAACCACAAACTCCAATTTTATTTATAAGTAATATTCTTTCATGCTACAATAACTAATGGGTATTTACTTTAGAAAGCTTTATGAAAGAGAAATTTCATAATCAGTTATATAAACTACATTTAACGATTCAGCACCATAGTAAACTATATAAGGTTCTTAAATAATTTCTAGTGATTTTTTTTTTTTTTAGCGTAGTGAGCATGAAGGTAAAGAACTGTTCTTATAAAGTTGGAGCGGTAGATCTGGTATTGTATAATTTGTTCTTTTTCTTACAGTAAATTTCAAGTTCAGTTGTTGATCTTCTGCTATGGAAGGGGTTAGAATCAATTTTCTCTGTGATGATGATGAATACCATACATATGGAAAAACCATTGTGTTAGAGTAGAAGCTGGCATTGTCAAATGGGTATGGCTTGTTAAGAACTAATATGAGTGGTTAATTGGATAAGAACTCAGAAAACAAAACAGATAAATAGGGTGATCAAACATTTGAAAGTCTCAATGAAAATTGGAGTAAATAGATATGACTCATTATAACTTACTGTGGTACCTGTGCCTGTGGATCCCCAGGCAGGGTTTCTTGTCCAATTACAGCATCACTAAAGTTATAAGGTCAACTAAGCTATCAGTAAAGATATTGATAGCTTAGACGAGTCTTCAAGGGTGATCTCCTGGAATCCCTTCTATAGTTTTAGTCTCTAAATGTGGAGACAACACCGGATCCTCAGACTTGAATCTAGAAAACTTCCATGTTTTCTTGGAGAGTGATTGCAGTGCTTATTCCTAAAGTTTATTGATGGGACAGAGCTGTTTTATAACAATTAGGACAAATTTCTTTGGAAGATGGGTTTCTTGATGTTCAGGCCAAACTTACCTTTGTGATTTTATGATCATGTTTCTATATGCTTTTAAAAATATATATTTGCAAGCATTATATAGAGAGACTCAAAGAAACTCCACTTATTTTTTCTTATAAAAATGACTTACTTTTGCTCACTTAAGCTTCCTTTTTTACAGCAGCTATCATCCCTTAAATTTCTCTTTTTATGAACTCTTTCTAGTTTATTTACAAATTCTTAGAAGTGTCCAAGCTATTCACCTCTTTTCTTCCTTGAGAAATAGAAGGGGGAAAAATAGGAGAATCATTTATTAATGTTTATTTTGTCAGGTTTTCAAAGAATGGTAGACTATAAAAATGACCAAAACTTCTTCCCCTGTTTTTATCCACACCCTTGTAATGTAACATTGCAGATCCTCTCTTTGAAGTTGATTGTCTATTTCCCCACCCTTGAAATATGGGTTGGCCATGTAATTTGCTTTGGCCAATGGGACATCGGCAAACCTGTGGCAACCAGAAGCTTGAGAAGCACTTGCATGCTCAGGCTTGCTTTCTTGCTGGCTCTGGGACCCTGAGGAAAATCACCAGGCCAGGTGGAAGAGAATTGTGGTGCCTTGGCTGATAGCCTGCCAAGCATCACACATGTGGGTGAGACCTCCAAGATCATCTAGTTACCATCTAATCCATCAGATTACCACAGATACACCAGAGAGTCCAGAGAAGATCATCTAAAACTGTCCAGTCCAAAAGAACTATCCAGCTCACTCACAATATCATAAGCTAAACAGTAAGGGTAAAAAAATGTTCCCACACAATATTACTTTTCTATTGCAGTGTGATAAATCACCCCAAAATTTAGCAGCTTAAAACAACAAACATTTATTATCTTACAATTTCTGTGAGTCAGGAATCTGGGTGCAACTTGTCTGGGTGTTTCTGACTCAAGATCTCTCACAAGATGGCAATCAAGTTGTTGGCTGAGGCTGTAGTAGCCATGATAACAGGTAGCTATCATACCAATTCAAAACTCTTCAATACATCAACTTCAACTTGTCTCACTGAACATGATTTTGCAAGCCCAATCAATCAGAATTAGCCCCTCGCTTCTGTAAGTGAGCCAACCAGGAATGAATTCATTCAAATAAGCACACCTCTGAGTATGCCCAACTGATCAACAAGTCTCTCCCAAGTAACTACCATTCAACAGATGTTCTCAACTCACTGATGCCCCTGAAAAATTCCAAAATGCTTGAACTCCATGCATCTCCCAAGCCCTCTAGAAGATCGGAAGTCTGCTGGAGATATTGTGCCTGAGGCAGCATAGCTCTCCCCTACTATAGCAAGCAATAAATCCAGCTTTGTCGGTTTATTCCCCCCCACACACACACACACATATTGAATGATGACCTCTTACCCTCTTCAGTAGATGTCATGTTGTAGGCACTAAGCTTGGGCAGTAGTTTATTAGGCAGAAAAAATCTAACTGGTACACTCTGGTAAGTAACAGATTCATCGCAAGTCATTCTGTTTTTCACTCTCAAAAGAGTAGAATTCCGGCTGATTTGACATGGAAGTTGGAAAGTGTAGATTGTCACTTGTTAATAAGAGATGGCTTGAAAGAGTGGATAAAGTTATGGGGGCAGATGTGGCTCAAATGGTTGGGCGTCCGTCTTCCATATGGAGGGACCTGGGTTCGATCCCCGGGACCTCCTGGTAAAAATAAAGAAAAATATAGAAGGCACGCAGGCCACCAGGCCCTGTGAGCAGGTGTGCCGCCAGGCCCCATATGCAGGTGCGCCATCAGGTCCCACCGAGCCACACAGCAAAATGGTGACGTAACAGGAGAATGACACAAGGGAGAGCCAAGACAAGACGTGCCAAAAAAAACAGGAACTAAGATGGCGCTGGCAGTAGGACGACTCTCTCCCACATCGGAGGTTCCCAGGATCGAATCCCGGTGAAGACAGGAGTAGAAGGATGAGAAGAGAGGGCAGGAAGCAGACACAGAGAATTGCCCAGCAAACAGACACACACACACACACACAAAATAGCAAAAATGGGGTGGGGGTGGGGTGTAAAAAACGGATAAACGTAAATAAATAAATAAATCTTAAAAAAATGAAAGAGCTAAAGTTATTGTTATCAGTAATCCAGATTAATTTGTGATTCTACTCATTTTATATTTTCACTCCCAAGAAAGTACAGAATTACAGATGTCTTAAGTGTTTCTGGAGGAGTCTTTCTACTTGGCTTTTAAGTGCATCCAGGGGGCTTAATGTCTTCTCGTAAAGTACTAAAGATGCTGGTTTTGATCTTTTGAAGGCATATGCTTTCACATAACTGCAGAATGATTTCTGAGAAGCTGGTATCTGGCAGGCACATTTTAAAGTTCCTAATTTATTTTTTATGGTGAAAGGGAAAGAAATTGTTAAAGAAATAGCCTATGACTATTTTTGTCCTCCTTTCATATTCATAGGCTTTCATGTGAAGCTTATTTAATGCAACAGTGGTTGAAACACAGGGATCTTTTCAAATTATTCAAATACAGCAATTGGAACTGTGTTTTAGATTCCTAAAACACAGATTGATATCAATCTGGGATAGGTGTTGGAAAAATAGTAGTGAGGAGGGTCCAGAAGCCGGGAAGCCAGTTAGGAAACCATCAAAGCACTCCTGGTCATAGATTTCTTTCGCCACTTACCAACCATGTGACCTTACAGGGACTGCCTAACTATTGGACCTCAGGCTCTTCATCTATAAAATATGGCAAGGTTGAGCTGTATGATCCCTAAGGTCCTTTGTAGAACCTAAAAATCAAAAACAAATTCCCTTCACTCTCTGGTTCTGTGAAGCAAAATTAAAGCAACATAAGAGTTTGGGCCACTGACGAAAACAGACTTGTTGAGTGTAGATCACAATTAAGCCTCCTTTGTTTACTTCAACCTTCGCCCAGTGCAGAAATCCCACCTACATAATAGTTGACAGATGGCCCCCAAGTCTCTGCTCCAGTTCCTCCAGCAGGGAACTCACTCTTCTGAAAGGTACTGCTTCATCTTGAGTTGTATTTTCATATATTTTTATGTTGAGGTAAAATTTGCTCATTTTTATTAAGTCTGCATTCTGGAATCACACAGAAAATAAGTTCACTTTTTCTTCTCGGTGACAGACCTTTAAATTGGATCTAGTCTTCTTGAGGCAAAACATTCTAAAGAATTTTTTAACTGTTTTCAGAAAATGTGGTTTTTGGACCTTCTCCCTCCCGAACATCCAAAGAGAAGGAGGTGCAGCTTATTTGGATCTCTGAATGTGCCATGACAGCGCCTCCTCATTCTATCATTCCCATAGCTGGCAGAATGAGAGCACGGCTTAGATAATCAAAACCTGTGATTCTCCAGAATGCAGGCTCCAGGGGCAACCCCAGGACCTCTGTGGATTGTGAACAACAAAGCTGACCCTGAGTTATAGGTCCCGCTTTCCCAATGGGAGGTGCTTCACCTGAACACAACTTGCCGGGGAAATGGTGACCTAAGTACAACCTGCTCAGCACCTGAGTCCAAAAATGTTTGTTCCTCCTACTGAAAAATCCACTTCCAAGCTTTACTATGAGAAGGTTGAGTAGCAGGAATTCAGAGTCCCTTCTCTGCAGCACAAACTTGCCATGTGTCCGCAACTTTGCCCCAGGTAAAGTTGGGTAAAAAAACAGAGCACTTTGAGGGGGTTTGTGAGGGCAGATGTCTCCAGATCTCTTCTTTGTGATCCTTGGATTGTATGTTTCCCTAATAAAGCTAGTCCCCTGTGCCTGTTCTGAAGTCATGGAATTCACTCTCACCTACCTTACTGCAGACCTATTTTAAACACATATAGAACCCCCACCCCCCCACCCCACACCCACCAATTTCTCTTTGTCAAGGGATTAGGTCCTGGTTTTAGCATTGAATGTATTGTCTCTTCTTCAAACCAGGAGGACTGGATTTTTCTCATAAAATCCAAAAATATTAATTCCCACCACCTGTCTTTTATTCCCTATAATTTTTCTGTAACATTTATGTAATCTAAGTATTTTTAAAAATTTCTTTAAATTTATTTTTTTTAAATGTTTCACAATAATGCAAGGTATTGGTGGTAGGGTGAGATATGAGGGTGCTTTATGATGTTATGCTTGTTTTATAAGTTCACAACTATTACTTTATACTTATTGTTTATGTATATTTATGTATGAATGATATATTTCAATAAATAAATAAAAAAAAGAAAAATAGAAAGAAAAAAAAAGTCGGTAGAATGCTCTTAAATGAAAGGACACAGTGTTACTCCACAAATATGCCTGTCAGCTGAAGATAAAGTCTTGGGTAAGGAGGCTCAGGGGCCTTCCAGGCCTCCATCTGTTGTGTGGGTGCTCTCTCCAGCAGCCTCTGCATCTCAGCCAAACAGGGATCAGTGGACCTCCAAGCTCTGAGCCCGGGGCTCTGGAAATTTCTTTGAGAAGGTGAATATTGTTACTCAGAGTTGGCTCTGGCCACTTGTCCATCTTTCGGTTCAGTATGAAACCATTTGCTCGTTCACTTGCCAATAAGCAGAAAGCGGTGATGTCCACTCTTGGCAGAAAGTTCCAGGGTGGCCTTGGCTGGCAGACTCCTTACTGGGGGGAAGTAGAGAATCTCAGGTTGTTGAGGGGGTCTACAAGTATCATCCCAAACTGAGGAAGTTTAAAGGAACAGGCGACACCTGTTCTTAATCTTTTAGTAGGAAATCTCCATATTATCTCATTCAGGTAAAGAGGCAGGACCTTTTCTCAGCTCACAGAGGCCCATTGACCTGAGTAAAGGCTGGTCAGAGCAGATTGCTGAGTACAGCTGAAGGGACCAGGATGGATTTTCTCTGAAAGGTAAGCATTTGTAGCATGCCTTCTGGCTGTGACACTTTGTGATGAGTATTTCAGCGCTAGTTAGAGCTTACTGAGTGCTGACTTTGTGCCAGGTACAGTTCTATTTGCTTTACAGATTTTAACCCTTTGAACCTCAGGACAGGAATATGGCAGAGGCATTCTAATTCTTCTCATTTTATAAGTGAAGGAGCGGAGGCACAGACAGTGAGGTAGTTTGTCCTGGGTTACACAAATAATCTGGTGTCCAAATCCAGGCTTAACCATTGCCACATACTGCCTCTCCAGATGTCACCACTGCTTCTGTATGGCCCCAATTTACCTTTCCAAACCCATCTCTTTGCTTCCCTATAGCAAAACTGAATTATTCATTCTTTCTGAATAACATAAACCCATTTTCCCTACCTCTGTGTCTTCCCATGACCTTTTCTCTGCCTAAAATGCTTGACTCCATGATCAGTCTCTGCCTGTGAATATCCCATTTTTTTGGGGAAGTCCCTCTCAAAGACACTGTCAAAGCAAAAGAAATGAATATTTTCTAAGTTCCTCCTATCTTTTGGGTACGGGGCTAAGGAAAGCCCCATAATATGTTTTATTTTAATCCTCAATAGAACTCTGTGGAGTAGGGTAGTAGATAGATTTTCCCATTTTCCAGAAGAGAAAAGGCTCTGAGGTGAATTCCTTGCTCAGCTAGTACAGGGCAGACCTGCGACTGCAACAGTTGAGCACAAAGGTGCCTGGGGTGCTAGGAGTGGCCTCTTTCCTTGACCCTCCCACACAGCACTTTGTACATCTCTCAGGTTACTTTACTGTACCTTACATTATAGGTATTTGGGCAATGTCCCTATAATAAGACTCCTGATAGCAGGAACTGTGTCATGCTCCTTTCCTCCATGGGTTGCCCAGCCTAGTCCTTTGAACATAAGTTACCTAATAAATATTTGTGTAATTGAATGAAACTGAATTGAGGATCAGGGAGGATCTCCTTCATGGAGGAGACAGGCTCACTCTTGCCAACTCTGATACTTCTTCCAAGTTCTTGAATAATGTGCTGTCAGTTTCCTTGAATTGCTAAGCCTTTTGGGAAGGAAGAAGTGAATTGAAACAAGCAGGTGCTTGCCTCAATCTGCTAGAAGAGGAAACTCCTGCTTTCAGACATGACAGGTTCCAGAAGTATGTGGTGTTAACTCCAGTAGCGTGCATCTAACTCAGCCCAAACAGTACGGGCATGCACGGACCAGCCTGGGAACAAAGAGGCACCCTAGTCCGAAGGTGCCAGAATACATTGAAACACTACAAAAGCAACTTAACTGGAATATTACATGACTCCTGCTAAAGAAAAAATTGGGTAACTTTCTTTTATCACGTGCCATGTTCTCACTTAAATGTGTCTGTTAATTAGCCTGTGTTTGTTGTATGCTAGCTCTGTATGTAATTAGATAAGGAATCCAAGGTACAGTGCCCATTTTACCACTGCTGGATCCTTCTCTGGAGTTCCAGAGAATGAAAAAACAAAAACAAAAACAAAAAACAAAAACGCATAAAAAACTTTCTACCTCCATTCCTGCTGCCTTTCCCCCTCTCATTCTCAAGCCAGCAGCCCTGAGACAGAGAACTGAGAGCCCTAATTTAGAATTGCTGAAAAATGGTATTGGCTTTAAAATACAGAATTTTAAATTTTATAATTTTAAATTATATTATCACCAATATAATAGTGGAGGAAGAAAAGCAGGCACTCAGCTTACATTTTATCGCATACATAAGGATCCATGGAAGCCAAGGCATTGTGATGTGGTAGAAGTTGGATTTGAAGTAGAGCAAAAGGCTGTATGTGTGAGTGATAAATGTGGAGGGGAAAAAAAGAACAGATGAAAGGCGGCTAGAAGACGGGCTACTTCAATCTTTTTGTAAAAAATGATAAGGACATCCTAGGTCAGTGTTAGAAGGAATATTGGCTCTGTAACAAAATTGATAACTATTTAGGTGGATTTTTCTTTTCTTTTTTGTTTATTTATTTATTTATTTTATAACAAGAGGTTTGAGGGAGATGATGTAGAGGTTGGAAGAACTTAATTAGGGCTTCTTGCTCCAGTTTTCTAAAGTCGGAAGCAATGTCATCTGCTAATAATGAGCGGAATGGCAGTGAGTGAGGGACTTGTGGATGGTGAAGGTTTACAATGGTAACTGAGAATAGAGAAGATGCTGACCAATGGTAACAAAAATAGTGAAAGGAAGAACCGAGGACTCGGCAGAGCCTGGAGTACAGATTGGAAGAGTGGTATGATTTTCTCTAGCAGTGTTCTACTGCCTAGCTGTTGGAGGAGAGGGAGCAGAAGTAAGCTTCAAAAAAGGAGGTATTTCATCAGGCATATTCACATATGGTCTAGCATATTCTGATAATCAGATCATGGCTGATATAGTCAGATAATATCCACCCAGGCCAGATATTGACCCCCACTTTTTATGTTCTAAACTGATCACTGTGTAAACTTACACATTCATAGTATTCAGCATTTGCAGGAGATTTATGGGAGCTAGGACTGGAAGCAGATAGACTGGCCAAGATGGCGGTTCATGCCAAAGATGAGGTTCTGATCTAAGGCAATATTGGTTGGACTAGAACTCAGGACCCTATGTTTAATTGTATAACTGAATCCTTAAAGGAAAAGAAAAGGAGATGCGCAGTTTTTAAGAGGCAGTATGATTTGGTGGGTAAGAATACAGGCTCTGGTAAATTAATTGTCTGGATTCCCAACTCTGCCATGTAAGAGTTGTGTGATCTTACTTAAACTGGTTGTGTCTCAATACCCTCATCATTAAAATGGAGATAATGATTTTATTTAGTTATTGGGTTGTTGTAAGAGTTAAATGGGTTAACACAGGGAAAGGGCTTGGAAAAATTGCCTGGTATAAATTAAGAACTCAATTGCGGTTATTCTGATATATATTTAACCCAGGTGTTGGCCTCACTAAGAGTCATTTTGCTTTTGATATTAAAATTCAAATGGCTAAAGGTCCTAGCTATGGTGCCCTCCCAAGTTTTGTGTAGATTCCTATAGAGTACAGCAGCTCCTGCTCAGATTTCCTCTGCTCACTAAACTCTTTGTTACTTCTCATCTACTGTGGCTGTTCTTTAGTCTACCTTGAATTGGCCCAAATGTAGACCACTGGGTAGTCTTCTGTCCTAGATTTTCCAAAATATCTCCATCACAAGGCAGTTAGAGGGAAGCAGATGTGGTTCGAGTGATTGAGCTCCCACCTACCACATGGGAGGTCCCTGGTTCAGTTCCCGGTGCCTCTGGCACAACAGGATGACACAACAAGAGACACAAGAAGAAAAACATAATGAGAGACACAACAAAGCAGGGAACCCAGGTGGCTCAAGCGATTAGGCGCCTCCCTCCCACATCATAGGTCCTGGGTTTAGTTCCTGGTGCCTCCTAAAGAAACAAGGAAGACGAACTGACACAGCAAGTGCAAACAACAAGGGGGTGGGAAGAGATAAATAAAATAAATCCTAAAAAAAAAAAAAAAAAAGGCAGTTAGAAGAATGTTATCCAAGGCTCAGAGGGTAAGAGAGGCAGCTTGTACTACAACACTGCATGTTAACACTGAATATCAGACACTTGTTTTTCCAAGTCCACTGTGCATTCCCACTACAGGGAATGTTTGCTGGCCACTACTTCGCTCCTTCTCTCCCTTTCAGCCTTCACTTCATGCTCTCTCTTCTTTTGTAGCCTAGTCTCCTCAAGTCCTCTTTCCTGGACTGCCAAAGGAACTCTATCTTGTTTTTCCTGATTATCCAGAGCAGCTAGCTTTCTCTTTGTTTTACACCTCTACTTTCCAGAACCATGGCCTATCAAAGTGTTTTATGAAATAAAAAAAATGGCGCTTCCCCTAGGAATATTCTGTTGAGTTTTCTTTTTTTTTAAAGATTTTATTTATTTATTCATTTATCCCCCCCTTGCTGCTTGTGCTCGCTGGGTCAGCTAACCACGCCATGTGGGCGGGCTTGCCTTCACCAGGAGGCCCCGGGAACTGAACCCGGGGCCTCCCATATGGCAAACGGGAGCCCTACTGATTGAGCCACAGCCGCTTCCCTGTTGAGTTTTCAAATAAGTTTTCTTCATTGACTATATTTCATTAACAGTTTATAAATGCTACCTAATGTTGTTCTAATACAAATGTCTAGTTCTTCTGTGTATCTCAAATAGTGAAAGTATCTTTTTATTCAATTTTCTAATATTTTCTTTAGGGTTTTTGCATTTTTGTTTGTGAGAGAGATTGGTTTGCACTTTTCTTTTATGGTAATCTTCTTGACAGTCTTTGGTTTCAAGGTTATACTGGCCTAAGAACAGATGGAAATGGTCACTCTTTTTTCTTCTCTGGAAGAGTTTGTGTAAAATTGTTGTTATATCTTCTTTAATGTTTGGAAGAGTTCACAGGTGAGAACATTGAGCCTGGATTGTGTGTGTATGTGTGTCTGAATGTGTGAAGGTTTAATGGTAGAAACTCATATTGTATTCATTTTAATGTTTCTTATATGTGTGAAAAAACCATTGTAGAACCACAATCAACTTATGTATTTTCAAACAAAGATGTAAAGACAAGTAACATTCAAAATTACCAATATTATTTCAATATGATGGATAATTGTTTGCCTTGACTAAGTTGCAATGTGGTATTAATTGGGTCTTCTGATTTTGCCACACCTAAGCTCTCTTGTGCCACGGGATAACTCAATTCTCCCATCCCTTCCCTTATTCAAAATACAAGAAACTTTCTTTCATAATGCATACAATGACATCATTTGGTCTTCTTTTAGCAGAAATACCTCTTTATGCATTAAATCTTCAGCTGTTCTTTTCACACTAGCAACCTATCATTAGGACAGTCCATTACATTACTTGGCACACCCAGTTGTTTTCAAGTTGTCAAAATGATCTCATTTATTAAATAGTATAGGAAATTGGAGATAAATGCTATGGGAAAATCTTTTAATTGAAAACCATCGTTCAAAGGAGAAGTTGTATCTTCATAACTGGTAAAAATCATTCAACTCTTGTGTAGCCAAGATCAAAGGACAGTCGTTCCTGTTTTAATAATAGGATACCTAAAGCCTGGCTGCTGATGTAGCACCAGGCAAACATGTTTCCAATATATTAAAACTTAAATGTGATCACTTAAAGTGATTCCTTAGAGCTACTCTAAACACAAATGCAGAAGAGGGAGCTAAAATTGCATGATAGTATTTGAGGATAAAGTGTTCATCTAGATGATTACAAATATGTTTATTTTGCTTTTCAAGATTATTAAAAAGAAAGAAAATATGCTTTTAAGAAGTTTCTGTAGAGAACACATGGGCCATTGAAAACACATTTAAAGACCTCTATGGTTCTGAGAACACTACTTAAGAAGCACTGCTCCATATAAGAAACTGATTTTTTTAAATGCTGCTGTTTGGTGGCTTCTTCATTCATTATCCCATTCTGTTGTCCTTTCCTATGTGTGCTCTGCTCTGCTTTTCCCAAGCCAACATATACTTTTTTAATGTAGTTTTTAAAAAAATTATTTTTAAAGTGGCTTTAGATTACATAAATGATACATCGAAAATATAGAGGATTCCTATATATCTCATGCCTCCCCCTCCCACACTTTTCCCCATTAACATTGTCTTTCATTAGTGTGGGACATTTGTTGCAATTGATGGACACATATTGAAGTATTGCTACTAAGCATGGTCTATAATTTACATTATGATTTACACTTTGCACGGTACAATTTTATAGGTTTTGGCAAAATGTATAATGGCCTGTATCTATCATTGCAATGTCATGCAAAAATGCTCCATGTTACACCTATTCTTCCCTCTCCCTCCCTTCAGAATCTTTTGTGACCACTGCCTTAATATCAATGTTACAAGTTCTTTTATTACTAGAATAGTAAGTCTGATTTAGTCCATAGACTCTGCCCATTTTTTTGGCTTTTGTTCCTCACCAGGAATTGCCACTTGGGAAGATTGTTTAGACAGATCTTAATTTTACTCTTGAAAATACTGAAGTTCTGAGCTGTGATCTTAAAGTTAGTGCCATATTTAAAAAATACCATTGGAACTGAAGAAGAGTCACAGAAGCCATTTAAAAGTACTGTGCAGTCGTGAAAATAAATGATCTCTTAAGAGACAGACAAAAGGACATCCCTCACTCCTTAAATGTTATCTCAACCAAGTCACTTATTGTTTTTAATTAAATTTTTTATGTTTAAAGAAGCTTTAGATTACATTAATGTTACATAAAAAATATGGACCCTTACTATATAGGAAGAAAGATTTTAGGCTTTGCATTTGCACATGCTTGAGATTTACTCCATGTTTTGAGCTAAGAAGGCTTTGCTGTCCTGTAACAAGCTCTGTCAAATGATGGCTGCCTACCATGGCAGGGTTTATCTTATTCCTGAGATCCTTTTGTTTATCCCATGACCATCCCTCTTTGGGATAGACCAGAGTCTTTTAGTGCCCCAAGAGGAAATCAGCATAGCAGAACCAAAGGATAAATGCATTTAATTCTTGGTTTTTAAGTGTTAAAAATCCTGTTCTTTGGTCATTGTTGAGCCTGTTCACTAGCTCCTCTGCCCGCTGCAGGGGAGATGACTTGGATGGAGTTGGGGGAAGATTTAGAGTAGGAGCAGAGAGCAAGATGATGGTATGAAACTTTGAAATGTTTCCCGGTTGTCCAGCTTCCCTGCCTTGTGATTAACTCCAAGGGGACAGGTAGGGTTGGTTAATAGAATTGCAGTCCTCCCCAGAAATGTGCGAAGCCCTGAGTGGAGGAGACAGATTGCTCTGTTTCCTCTCTGGAGCCTTGGGATGTACTCACTTGGCAGCAGTTTCCTGTGTCCCCAGACCATGTGGCAATATATTAGAGATGGTTGCATGGGGAGTAGAGTTGGAGGGGTCCGAGGCAGACCCAGAAGGTTACCCACTTAGCAGTAGAAAGGGGTTTGAAGAGTATAATTTTTCCACACTCCTAAAAAAAGGGACAACAGCTAGTCAAGAGAGCAAATGGGCAGACTTGAAGACCCGAGGCGTTTACACCAGCTGTGAAGGAATGCCATCAAAGGACAGGGCATGGACGATATGTCTAAAGATCAGTGGGCTTGTGACCTCTCAGAAGATGCCTGCCTGGAGGGGTAGGCCAATAAGCAGGTGAGATAACAGATGCGGCACCAAATGCCACTGTGGAAGGGTGCCTTGGGGCTAGATGCATCCTCTGATGCCCTGATGGGACAGGAGCCCCTAAACATAGGTGCTACCTCTGGGAGGAAGGGCAGGGGACAATCCCAAGTGACTGAAATCTACAAGGGCTAAGTTTATCTGGAATTGACTAATCATGTTTTCTACTATTTTGTTTTCAAATTTGGGAAAATGTTCACAAGATTCATAGCAACATCTTAACTGGTAAGTTCTGACCTGTAAAATTATTTATCAAAGAAATATACCCTGAATGGAGGCAGAAAGACACTCTGAAAAATATCTGGACTTCAATATTCACACATTAAAATATAAAACATTTGAATCAGAAATCTCCTCCATGTAGCAGCATTTGCTCTGAGCATATCAGATAATCCAATGCCTGTACAGTGAATTTCTCAAGTAGACAAAGTCTACAGAGCAGGTCATTTAAGAGCATAACCAATTTCAAGCATATTAACCATGAAATGAAGATTTGAAGAAAATTGTAGGTGCTGAAATTTTTTTAAAAGACCATATTTAAAAAGAGAAATTCTTCAAAAGGTAAGACATGATATTAAAAGGTAGATAATGATAAGAAACAGACTGAACTTCATGAATAATTAGTTATTATTAAATATTCTTACATATTTTAAAAGGAACTATATATTTATAAATAAATTTAAAACTTTATTGATGAATAACATAAATATAGGAAAGAGTACACATCGTAAATGTACAGATTATTGAGTTTTCATAAACTGAAATCAGCAACCAGATCCAAAAACAAAACATTCCTGGCACTCTAGAATTCTCACTCCATTTCCAACCCTCCCTTCTCAAAGTAACCACTATCCTGGCTTCTGTCACCATAGCTTTGTTTTGCCTGTTCTTGAACTCTATGCATTCTTTTGTGTCTAGCTTCTTGTGCTCAACATAGGTTTCTGAGAGTCATCCATGGTTCTGTGTGTAGTTGTAGTTTATTCTCATTGTTTACATGCCTCCATTGTATAAATATACTACATTTTAAAAATCCGTTCTACTGTTGTTGGGCATTTGTGATGTTTTCAATTGAGGGCTTTTATGAATAGTGCTGTGAATAAGTTTATACTTCTACATATTCTTTGCTGAATATATATCCACCTTTCTGTAAATTGTATTCCAACGGATGGAATTTCTGGATTATGTAGTATACATATACTTAAGAACACACTGACAAACAGTTTGCCAAAGTGGTAGTACCAATTTATATGCCCATCTGCAGTACCAATGTAGAGTTCTAGTTGTTGAGTGCATATTCCAAATAATATTTGCTATTGCCTTTCTTTTTCTTCCTACTTTTCCACCACCACCTCTTACTCCTCCTCTTCTCTGTGTCCCCCCCCACTTCCCCTTTCTACCATTCTCTCTCCCCCCCCCTTCTTCTCCTTTTTTTTTGCACTTACTTCAGGAGGGTGTGCACTGTTAACATATTGTGGATTTAATTAACATTTCCTTAATGACTAACGAACTCAGGCATCTTTTCATGTTTCTTGGCCATTTAGATATTCCCTTTTGTGAACTGACTACTTGACTTCTTTGCCCGTTTTTCAAAAATTAGTTTGCCTGCCTTTTTCTTAATGTTTCTATAATCTGGATGTGAGTCCTGTGTCATATATATATATATGACACACATATATATATTACAAATATCCTCTCTCATTTGAAAATTCTTACTATTAAGTATGGTATGTACTGTACATTATTTGTAATATTATTTATCAGTAAATGAATTTCCTGTTGTTTTTGTTTCCTAGGCTGCTTAAAGCAAACCATGAAATGGTTCAGGCTGAACAGTGGGAATTTATTCATTCATGGTTTTGAGGCCTGGAAAATGTCCAAATCAAAGCATCATCAAGGTGGTGCTTCTTCCTGAAGATGGACGTTCTGGGGCTGACTGCCAGTGATCCTGGCTCCTCTGTCACATGGCAAGGCACATGGTGGCATCTGTTGTTCTCTCCTTTCTCTTCCAGGTTTCATTGATTTCAGCTTCTTGCTTCCATGGCTTTCTTTTCTCTTTGTCTGAATTTCATTCTCTTATAAAGGACTCCAGTAATAAGATTAAGAGCCAGCCCCATAGAAGTGGGTCACAGCTTAACTGAAGTAGCCTCATCAAAAGGTCCTACTTACAAAAGAGTCACACCCACAGGAATGGATTAAATTTAAGAATATGTTTTCCTGGGGTATACAGAGCTTCAAATCACCACACTTGTTTAGTCCTAATACAATCTGCTAACAGTTTTATTATGAAAGGATATCACATTTTATTAAGTGTCTTTCTGCATATTTCAAGCTTGCCATATGCTTTTTCTCCTTTGTTCTATTAATATAGTGAGATACATTGCAAAACATTGGTCCACAATTTTCCTTTCTTTTTATGCACATTGCCAGGTTTAATGTCCAGACTACGATGGCCTCATGAAACAAACTGGTAAGTAGTCTCTTTTCTATTCTCTGGAAAAAATTAAGCAAGGTCAGTATTATAGCTTTTTAGAATGTTTGGAAAAATTAACAGATGAAGCTATCTGGGCCTGGAATTTTCTTTGGGGAATGATTTAAAAACATCTTCTAGAAAGATTGTTATTTAGGTTTTTGATGCCACCTTTTATAAGTTATATTTTTTAAGGAATTGGTCTAGTTCATCTAAATTTTTAACTAGTATTGACATGAAATTGTGATAACATCTCATTAGCTTTTTAATGTGTAGTAGGATCCATTGTAACTTCTTTGGATTAATAAAGTATGTTTTATTATTCTACTTTTACTTCTCTATTAGCTTGTCACTTATATATCTTTTACTATTCTTCTGCCATTTCCCCTAGAGATTACAACATGTGTCTTTGACTTATTACCGCCTAATATAAATGGACACTTTTACCATTCTCTGTAAAATACAAAGATATTAATACGCTCCAATTTTATTTTCTACTCCTATCCTTTATGTTGTTGATGCTTTGTATTTTAATTATACATATTTGCTAAACCCCACAAGATATTATCATTGTTTTGTAAAAATAATATTCATTTGGATTTAATACTTCCAATACTCTTCATTCTTCCCTTCATTTTCATGATTCCATCTTGGAACATTTTTCTTCTGCTTAAAAAAATTCCACTGTTTCTTTTAGTAAATAATGAGTTTTCTCTGTTTTTATCTGAAAAATGCCTTGTTTCTTTTTCATTTTTTAAAAAGTATTTTTCAGGTATAGGTCTCTTGTTTGGCAGTTGTTTTTAATCAAAACCTTGAAAATTTTATATCTTTGTCTTCTAGATTCCATCATTTTTGTTTAGTAGTCAGCTGCCAGTATTATTGTTCCTTTGAAGGTACTATCTTTTTCCTCTGACTGCTTTAAAATATTTTTGGTTTTCAATAATTTGATTATGATATGCTTAGACATGATTTCTTCATATTTATCCTGGATTCATAGTTTTTTTTTTTTCTTTTTCATCTTTTAAAAAAAAATTTATTGAAGTATATCACTCATACATGAACATACATAAACAATAGGTATATAGTAATAGTTGTGAACTTACAAAACAAACATACATAATATCATACAGGGCTCTCATACCTCACCCTACCACCAATAGCTTGCATTGTTGTTGAACATTTTTAACTAATGATTAAAGAGCATCCTCAAAATATTACTGCTAACCAAAGTACTTTCCCCCAACCAATCCCATTATTATCATTTTTATATCATTTATACATGAACATACATGAACAATAAGTGTATAGTAAAAGTTGTGAACTTACAAAGCCAACATTCATAACAACATACAGAGGTCCCATATATCAACCCTCCACAAACAACCTGCATTATCGTGATACATTTACTACAAATTATGAAAGAATATTATCAAAATCTTACTACTAATTATAGTCCTTATCTTACATTTGGTGTATTTTCCCCCCAACCAGCCCTATTATTTCTTAAATATATTTTTATGATAGGAGTTGTAAACTTACAAAACAATCATGCACATGTGCAGAATTCCCAAACAACACCTATGAGATATATCATCCAATTATTACCAGGTCCACAGTGTACATTTGGCACACATTTTCCATACTCTCCCATTATTAGCACAGTACATCTTTGGCATAGATGCAAGAATATTACATTATTACTGTTAACCACACTCCATAGGTCACTCCAGTTGTATTTTTCCCATGCTTCTCCACATTCCCATCACCCTGCAATACTGATGTACATCTGCTCTAGCTCACAAAGGACACTCTTGCATCTGTACCATCAACCACTATTCTCATCCACCTCTGGGTTTACTGTGCTATTCAGTCCCTAGATTATTTTCTAGCTTTCTGTCAACTGGCATTTACAACCCTAGACTACCATCTTCAGCCACATTGCCATTTATAAACCAGCTGTTACTCACTATGATGTGTTACTATCAACTCTGTATATTTCCACACTTTAAAGTAAAGCTAATTAAAACTTCAACATACATTAAATATCAGTAGTCCATCTCAGTCCTCCTCTTATCTCATTTAAGAATCCACCACCTATCACCAGGTTGTAAAGATATTTTCCTACATTTTCTTCTAGAAGCTTTATGGTTCTTGCTTTTATATTTAGGTATTTGATTCATTTTGAGTTAATTTTTGTATAGGGTGTGAGATAGGGGTCCTCTTTCCTTCTTTTGCTATGGATATCCAATTTTCTCAGCACCATTTGTTGAATGGACTGTTCTGCCCCAGCTGTATGGGTTTGACAGGCTAGTCAAAAATCACTTGACCATAGTGGTGAGGGTCTGTTTTTTAACCATCAGTTTGGTTCCATTGGTCTATGTGTCTGTCTTTATGCTAGTACCATGCTGTTTTTATCACTGTAACTAGGTAATACAACTTAATGTCTGGAAATGAGAGACTTCCAGCTTTGCTTTTCCTTTTTAAGAAGTTTCTGGCTATTCAGGACTCTTTACCCTTCCAAATAAATTTGTTAATCATGTTTTCCATTTATTTAAAAAATGCTGGTGGAATTTTTATTGGGATTGCATTGAATCTGTATATCAATTTGAGTAGAATTGACATCTAATGATATATAGTCTTCCAATCCATGAGCATGGAATGTTCTTCCAATTATTTAGGTATTTTTTAAAAATTTCTTTTACAAGGGAATTGTAGTTTTCTGAATACAAGTGCTCTAAATCGTTGGTTAAGTTTAAGCCTGAATATTTGGGTTTTATCTGTCATATTTTATTTTTACCACTCTTTTGACACTTATAGTTATTTTTATTGATATAATCTTCATTTATAGACTCTCTTCCAAGCCTCTCTCTCCTGTCATTTCTTTTCAGGCTGTAGCACATCCTTTAGTATTTCCTGCAAAGCAGGTCTCTTGGTTACAAACTCTCTCCATTTCTCTTTATCTGTGAATATTCTAAACTCACCCTTATTTTTGAAAGACAATCTTGCTGGATATAAGATTATTGGCTGGAAGTTTTTCTCTTGTAGTATCTTAAATATATCACACCACTGTCTTCTTGCCTCCATGGTTTCTGGTGAGAAATCAGCACTTAATCTTATTGGGTATCTTTTATACATTATGCATTGCTTTTCTCTTGCTGCTCTCAGAATTCTCTCTTTGTCTTTGGCATTTGACATTCTGATTAGTACATGTCTCAGAGTTGGTCTATTAGGATTTTTTTGGATGGGAGTATGTCATGCTTCTTGGCATGGATATCTATGTCCTTCAATAGGGTTGGGAAATTTTCTACCATTATTTCTTCAAATATTCCTTCTGCCCCTTTTCCCTTTTCTTCTCCTTCTGGGACACCCATGACACATATGTTTGCATGTCTCTTGCTGTCATTTAGTTCCCTGAGACCTTGTTCAAGTTTTTCCAATCTTTTCTTCATCTGTTCTTTTGTATGTTCACTTTCAGAGGCCATTTCTTCAAGCTCACCAATCCTTTCTTCTGCTTTCTCAAATCTGCTATTATATGATTCCAGTGTATTTTAAATCTCATTTATTGCACCTTTCATTCCCATAAGGTGTGCTCTTTTTCTATGTATGCTTTCAAATTCTTCTTTGTGCTCATCCAATGTCTTCTCAATATCCTTAATTTCTTTAGCCATCTCATTGAATTTATTAAGGAGATTTGTTTAAATATCTATGATTAGTTCTCTCATCTGGAGGCTTATCTTGTTCTTTTAACTGGGCCATATCTTCCTGTTTCTTGGTGTGGATTGTAATTTTTTGTTGGTGTCTTGGCATCTGGCTTACTAGTGTATTTATTCTGGGTGCAGTTTTTCTCTTTAGTTTAGGTCTTTCTGCCCTTATCCCTTGCTGGTTGTGTAGTAGGAGCCAAGGATGTAGTTGGTGCTATAAGCTGTGGAGGCTCAAGCTACCCTCATTGCCCCAAGGACCAATGAAGCTTCTCCCAACTTTCTCCTTTGCCAGGGAGCCAGGGATAGAGCCACAGCATGTGGAATAATCCAACTCATGCAGGCCTGGACTGTAGTTGCCCAGAGAGAATGATGAAGCTTCACGTCCCTTTCTCCCCTGCCTGGGACAGGGATGGAACTGCAGGTTTGGGCAGCAATCTATGCAGTGCAGGTCCAAGATGACCACAATTGCCACAATAGATTTCCAATTATTCAGTCTGTGCCAGCTAAATGTACCTGCAGTTACCTGGATAGGGTAGTGCAGGGCCCATCAGCTTCCTCCCTGCTAGAGGTGGGGCTAAAGCCTAGGCCAGGGCTGCAGGTCAATCTGGGTAAAAAAAACAGGTTTCTACGGTTGCTGTGATTTTCAGTCATCCCAGCTTCCCCTCATGCTGTGGGTGGAGTTTAAATGGTGGCTACCAGCTTCCTTCTGACTTGGACAGGCTCAAACTTTAGCTGTTCTTAGGGTTATACTTAACCAGCCGAATTTACTAATCAGTAGCTGAAATCAGTGACCAACCATCTCTTCTTCCTGTTTTGGGGAAATGGAGCTTCCATTCCTGTCACAGAATAGTTCCTGGGGTGGCTTGTGCTGCCAAAATAGGATGATCACAGGCTTCCGCGGCGTGGCCTGTAATTTCCCCGAAAGGCTGGCGCAACTTCCCCAGTTTCCTCCCTGCCCGAGGTGGGCATGGGGCTTAGGCTAGAGCTGCAAACTGATGGAGATAGAAAAAAGCTGGTCCCTACCAGCACTGTGATTTTCAGTCAGCCCTGCTTCCCTCATGTCAGGCGCGGAGTTAAGATGGCAGCCGCCGGCCTCTTTCTGACTTGGACAGGTACAAACTTTAGCTGTTCTTAGGATTATACTTTGGCCTGCTGAATTTACTAATCAGTAGTTGAAGTTGGTGCCCAACTGTCTCTTCTTCCCCCGTTTTGGGAAGTGGAGCTTTCAATTCCCGTCACAGAACAGATCCCGAGGTGGCTTGTTCCTCCCGTGGAGGATTGGCACCGGCCTCCATGGCATGGAGTGCTCTACTTACGAATGTACTCTGCAGATGGGCAGTCTCCCCCTTCCATTCTTTCAAAGATGTTGCAGGATGCACTTCTGGTCTTCTGGAGCCCCCAAACAAGTGCTCTAGATTGCTCTGGGGGATCACCAACTGCCCTTTAGCAGGAGCTGATTCTCAGAGCTCTTTTCTCTGCCGCCATCTTGTTGGTTATTCAATTAACATGGTTTTTAAATGTGTGGCTTGATATCTTTGGTCAGTTTTGGAAAATTTAGAATTATTTTTTTAGACCCATTTTTTTTTTCTGGGTTCCAATTATATGTGTGTTATATTTTCCATCCCATCCCATCTCTCTCTCTTTTCTGTGTTTTAAGCCTTATTGTGGCTGCTGTATTATATTACCCATATCCCACAGTCAGCACTGGGGGACTTATTTTCCTAGCTACTAAGAATGTTAGGGGCTGACAGTTATCAGATGTCAACCTTTTCTAAGAATTGAACTTTGCTGAAAAGTGACACCTCACCCAAGGTCATGCCCTCTTCTTGGGAACAACTGCATCCAATGACTGACCAATGCAGAAGTATAAAAGATGGGCCCCACAGCCCTTTTGGTAAACTTTGAAAGGCCACTCCAGCTTTAGAGTTTTCCATGGGACTGCCTGTCTCTATTGAGGCCCCAAATTTTCCTCTGTGCAGTTCTACTTCCTTTACTTCCTCCCAGGTGTTTTTCCTAAGAGTCCTCCTCACAAAACTTAATGAAATCTAACCTCTTTCTCAGAATCTGCTTCTAGGGAATCTGGTCTGCTAAACTTTAGTTTACAATTTTTCTAATAATTTACTTTGCAATTCACTAATCCTGTTTTCTGCTGTGATTAATGGCAGTTAACTATTAGTTCAGTTTTCACATTTATTTATTTATAGTGCTGTAATTTCCTTTAAATTCTTTTTTTAATGGATTCCAATTCTCTGGTAAAATTCTTCATTTTGTTAAAGTCCAATCTGATAACTCTAATAGTAGGATCATCTGAGGGTCTGTTTCTATTGTTTATTTTCTTCTTGGCCATTTGTGCTAACAGGCTTGGTAATTTTTAGTGTTGAACGTTGAACATTGTTGTTGAAAAATTATGATGACTTGGGATAATGTCACCTTCCTTTCAAGAGAATTTACTTTTCTTCTGGCAGACAGAGTAGGGTAGGTTACGTCAACCAAATCCAATATAGATTTGATTTGAAGCTGGGTTTCAGAATTTGTAGAACCTTGTTTATTTCTGGTTCATCTTTACTCTTAGGTTTTAGCCCTTTCAGGGACCCATCTGAAAATATGAGGTTTGTAACAGGACCTTTCTCCTTTGTGGGTCCTGAACTGTACTTTTTTTCTCCTCAGCAGGTTAGACTTTTGAAAGCTCTGTTTATCTTATTCGATTGTTATCTAAGAAAGCTATCTGTTTTCTGCTTAGTTCATGCTACTTATGTAAAATAAATTTCTCAAAGGAAAAAGTGGTGCAGACTGTTGGGTTCACCTCAATGAGATTGCCTTCTCTTTGAGATCTTGATCCTCGAGTTCTGGCCTTCTAGATGGTTTTGTAATGTTTTCAAAAGGGATTTGTAGCCATTGGGCAGTTTGATGTAATTATGAATTCCAAAAATAGATATTGGATTATGCTTGTAAACTGGTCTGCTAATCTGGGCATGATTAAGTTATGATTAGGGCGTTAACTGAGCCACGTCAGTAGGGCGTTGAGCCCCACCCCTTGGTGGGGCAGGAATCAAATATAAAAGGCAAGGCAAAGGACAGAGGGAGCAGTTTTGATGTTGGAGTTCTGGTAAGGAAGGAGAGAACGCCCGGGATAGAGACAAGCCATTCGCCTGGGGGTTCACGGCTGGCCTTGAGGAAAGAAGCAAAGCCTAGAAAGCCTCATAGTCTACAGCTGACCTTGTGGAGGAAACAGAGGAGCTAAGCTCGGAGAGAAATGGAGCCCCAGGAAGAGAGGAACCCAAGGAACCTGAACCCTGGCAAACGTCGACAGCTGTCTTGCTCCAATGCATAGTGGCAGACTTTGGTGAGGGAAGGAACTTATGCTTTGTGGCCCAGTAACTGTGGGCTTCTACCCCAAGTGAATACCCTTTGTAGAGACCAATCTATTTGTGGTGTTTTGCATTAGCACCCATTTGGCTGACTAATATAGGATTGATCTTCAAGAGCCTACTTACAGGAAGATGGCGTCAGATCAGGTAGGAAGGGCTCAACTCTTTCACAAAAACAACAGAGAAAGGGCCAAAAGCTATCTGAGAAGATCAGCAGACCAGGGCAGTCCAGGAAGGTGAGGGACAGAGAAATGAAGAACCTGAAGCAACAAACATGAGTTACCAACCCCCTGCAGCAGCCAGGAAGGGCTCAAATCCCTCACCCTCAAGACACTAAGACTGGATAAAACCCCTAGCTTACTGAAGCCAACTGAGAGGGAAACAGGCATCTTTCTCCCTGTCAGCTGATACAAGGGAAGAGGGAGGGTGAGTCAGAGGACGTCTTTTCAGTGAGTTAGACCAGTAGAGCCTGCTTTGATCTCGGCTCTGGCCAGACCAGGTATATTGGTGAATGGAGGTTAAAGGAAACACCTCTGGGGAAGGGTTTGCTGAGGAGAACCAACTGCTGGCCAGTCAGTAAATTACATGGAGAAAAACTGCTTTTAGATCTCTATTAAGCCCCCTAGGAGAACATCTGCACCCTATTAGTTAGTCTCTGGCCTAATTTTAATAACTTAAACTGGATAATTTAAAATACTTAGAATCAGTTGAACCAAAAATCAAAGTAGAGCTGTGGGGGAAAAAAAAAAAAAAAACTAAGCAAGAGAGAGAAATTGATCATCAGAGTAAATTTGCCAACATATTCAGATGTCTAGACATCAGCAAAAAATTACAAGCCACACTAGGAAACAGGAAGAGATGGCCTAGCCAAAGGAACAAATCAAATATCCTGGTGAGATACAGGATTTAAGACAACTAATCAATGATAGTCACACAAATCTCCTAAATTAATTCAAAGAATTGAAGGAAAATATAACTAAAGAGATAAAGGATATTAAGAAGAAACTGAGTGAGCATAAAGAACAAATTGAAAGCATGCAAAGAAAAGTAACAGACCTTATGGGAATGCAAGACATGATGGATAAGATTAAAAATACATTAGCAGCACATAAGAGCAGATATAAATTGCTCAAAGACAGAATTTGTGATTTCAAGGATAGAACATCTGAACTGAAAAAAGACAGGAAAAGAGAAAGAGAAAATAATGGGAAAAAATGGAACAGGGTCTCAGGGTAGTGAATGACAATGCGAAATGCATAAACATACATGTTATCAGTGTCCCAAAAGGAAAAGAAAACAGAAAAGGGGCAGAAAGAATATTTGAGGAAATAATGACAGAAAACTTCCCAACCCTTATGAAAGACATAAATATCAATATCCAAAAAGGACAAGGCACACTAAACAGAATAAATCTGAAAGAGCTACTCTAAGACACCTACTATTCAAAATGATAAATATAAGATATAAAGAGAGGATTCTGAAAGCAGCAAGAGAAAAGCAAAGCATAATTTCAAGAGAACTTCAATAAGATTATGTGCCAACCTCTCATAAGAAATCATCAAGGCAGGAAGAAAGTGGTATAATGTATTTAAGGTACTGAAAGAGAAAAACTGCCAAACAAGAATTCTGTATCTGACAAACTGTCCTTCAAAAATGAGGGTGACTTTAAAGTATTCAAAAAGAAATACAAACAGAGAAAGAATGTTACCAAAAGACCAGCATTACAAGAGATTCTAAGGGAGTGCTGCTGCCTGAAAGGAAAAGACAAGAGTGGGAGACTTGGAGAAGAGTGTAGAAATGAAGATTATTAGGAAGGGAAAATTAAAGGGTAAAAAGAGAGACAATAGTAAGATATAACAACAGAAAGCCAAAGGAAAAAATGGATGAAGTAAGAAATGCTTTTACAGTAATGACATTGAGTGTTCATGGCTTGAAGTCCCCAACCAAAAGACACAGACTGATAGAATGTATTTTTAAAAAGTAAACCTCTATATGCTGTCTACAAGAGACTCACCTCAGACATAAGGACACAGCCAGGTTAAAAATGAAAGGCTGGAAAAAGATATTGCATGCAAATAGTAACAAAAAAAGAGCTGGAGTAGCGATACTAATATCAGACAAAATAGATTTTAAGTGCAAAACTGTTATAAGAGATGAAGAAGGTCATTATATATTGATAAAAAGGGCAATTCATCAAGAAGCAATGACTATACTAAATATTTAAGCACCTAACCTGGGTGTCCCAAGATACATGAGGCACACACTGGCAAAACTGAAGGAAGAAATAGATGTCTCTACAATAACAGTTGGAGACTTCAATACAACACTCTCAGTATTGGATAGAACATCTGGACAGAGGATAAATAAAGAAACAGAGAGCTTGAAAAATATGATAAATGAACTATACCTAACAGACATTTATAAAGCATTGCACCCCCAAACAGCAGGATATACTTTCTTTTCAAGCACTTATTGATCTTTTTCCAGGATAGACCAGATGATGGGTTACAAGACAGGTCTCAATAAATTTAAAAGATTGAAATTATACAAAACACTTTCTATGATTATAATGGACTGAAGGTGGAAATCAACAATGGATGGAAAAATGGAAAATTCATAAATATATGGAGATTAAGCAACACACTTAAATAATCAGTGTGTCAAAGAAGAAACTGCAAGAGAATTCAGTAAATATCTTGAGACAAATGAAAATGAAAACACAACATATCAAAACCTATGGGAAACTGTACAGGTAGTGCTGAGAGGGAAATTTATAGCTCTCAACG
This sequence comes from Tolypeutes matacus, assembly GCA_026826555.1. Lineage (NCBI taxonomy): Eukaryota > Metazoa > Chordata > Mammalia > Cingulata > Chlamyphoridae > Tolypeutes > Tolypeutes matacus. The sequence goes on from JAKSZT010054583.1 coordinate 6,586,037, forward strand.
TTTACATTAAAAAAGAAGAAAGAACTAAAATTGAAGGTCTAACTGCACACCTGGAGAAATTAGAAAAAAGAACAACAATCTAATCACAAACCAAGCCAAAGTAAAGAAATAGTAAAGATCAGAGCAGGAATGAATGAAATTGAGAACAACAACAACAAGAATAGAGAGAATCAAGAAAACCAAAAGTTGGTTCTTTGAGAAGATCAACAAAATTGACAAACCCCTAGCTAGACTGACAAAGAAGAAAAGAAGAGACAACAGAAATAAATAAAATCAGAGAGGGGGAACCCTGCAGAAATAAGAGAGATCATAAGAGAATACTTTGAACAACTGTATTACACAAAACTAGACAATATAGATGAGATGGGCAAAAGACTAGAAACACACAAACCACCTACTCTTACCCTAGAAGAAACAGAAGACCTCAACAAAACAATCACAAGTGAAGAGATTAAAACAGTCATCAAAAACCTCCCAAAGGTGAAAAACCCAGGACCAGATGGCTTCACAGGTGAATCCTACCAATCATTCAAAAATGATCTAATACCAATCTTGCTCAAGCCCTTCCAAAAAATTGAACAGGAAAGCACAGTACCAAACTCATTCTCTAAAGCCAACATCACCCTAATATCAAAACCAGAAAAGATACTACAAAAAAAGAAAATGACAGACCAATATCTCCAATGAATATAGATGCAAAACTCCTCAACAAAATACTTGCAAAATACTTGCAAAATGATCAAGTGAGTTTTATCCCAGGTAGGCAAGGGTAGTTCAACACAAGAAAATCAATTAGTGTAATAAACCACATTGATAAATTGAAGGAAAAAAATCACATGATCCTCTCAATTGATGCAGGAAAGGCGTTTTGACAAAACACTGCATCCTTTCTTGATAAAAACCTACAAAAAATAGGAATAGAAGGAAGCTTTCTCAATATGGTAAAGTGCATTTATGAAACACCTACAGCTAGCATTGTACTCAATGGTGAAAGACTGAAACCTTTCCCACTGAGATCAGGACCAAAACAAGGATACCCACTGTCACCTCTGTTATCCAATATTGTGCTAGAAGTTCTAGCTAGAGCAATAAGGTTAGATAAAGAAATAAAAGACACACAAAGAGGAAAGGAAGAAGTAAAACTTTCACTATTCACTGATGATATGATCCTATATCTCAAAAACCCTGAAAAATCCACAACAAAGCTACTAGAACTAATAGATGGGTTCTGTAAAGTGGGCAGGATACAAGATTAATATGCAAAAATCAATAGCATTTCTATATACTACCGGTGAGCAATATGAGGAGGAAATCTGAAAAAAAAAAAATCCTTTTAATAGCGACTAAAAGAATCAAATATTTAGGAATAAACTTAACCAAAGATATAAAGAGCCTGTATTCTGAAAACTACAAAACATTGCTAAAAGAAACTGAAGACTTGAATAAATGAAAGGACATTCTGTGTTCATGGACTGGAATATTAAATATTGTTAAGATGTCAGTTCTACCCAAACTGATTTACAGATTCAATGCAATCCCAATTAAAATCCCAAGAGCCTTTTTTTGAGAAATTGAAAAGCCCATTATCAATTTTATTTTGGAGGGTAAGGGGCCCTGAATAGTCAGCAGTATCTCATTGACTGCCACAGTAAACAGTCCCTCAAACATCAGGGCTCCTGAGAGCTCTAGAGATATCTAGACACTTTAAGCAGCACAGACAGGCTCAGAAATTCGGCACCCTGTCAGTGGGCCTTTCTTTGGCATTTATGCTCCCCAGTGTAACAGAGTTAGCCTCATATATAGTTGCCCTACACATGACTCTTCTACCCCTTTTATTTGAACCTATAATTAGCACTATACTTGTTAAATATATTTCCCTTAAATCTTTGGTCTGTTCATGTGCCAGTTGAGCCCTGAATCTCAGCAGAGTTGCAGCACCTACTCTCCAGTTCATTGGACTCACCCAGGACAACTAACAAGGAGATGATCAAGGACAACACGCACCCCAAGGAACAGAGAGAGTCTGCAACTGCAAGCAAGATAGTTCCATCCATCTGCCACATGGGACCTAGGCCTTCTCAATTATAAACAGAATGGGCATCACCATCCCCAAATCCTCAAGATTGGGGGATGAACAATGAACTAAATTAGACTCATTATTATTCTATTATAGACTTATTATTATTCTAGCAGTGGGAAAATTTTTATCATTGATATAAAGGTAATGGCCATGAAGAGTTCAGAGGGGAAGGAGAGGGAAGAATAGGTATAAAATGGGGACATTTTTTAGGGACATTGGAATTATCCTGCATGACATTGCAATGACAGATACAAGTCATTATATATTTTGTCATAACCTACAAAATTGTGTGGGATAGAATGTAAACTATAATATAAACTATAGTCCACTGTTGGTAGCAATGCTTCAATATGAGTTCATCAATTGTGACAAATGTGTCACCCTAATGAGGGATATTGTTGGTGTGGGAGTGTGTGGGACAGGGAGGGGTGGGGCATATGGAAATCCTCTATATTTTTTATGTAACATTTATGTAATCTAAAGCTTCTTTAAAAAGAAAAAGAGAAAAAAAGAATGAAGTTGGAGCACTCTCACTTCCTGACTTTAAAGCATATTACTCAGCTACAGTGGTAAAAACAGCATGGTACTGGCATAAAGACAGACAGATTGATGAATGGCATAAGATTAAGAGTTCAGAAATATACCCTCACATCTATGGTAAAATGATTTTGACAAGCCTGTCTTATCAGAAGAGTCTATTTAATAAATGGTGCAGGGAGAACTGGAAATCCATATCCAAAAGAAAGAAAGAGGACTACTATCTCACGCCTTATACAAAAATAAACTCAAATTGGATCAAGGACCTAAATATAAAAGCGACAACCATAAAACTCCTAGAAGAAAATGTAGGGAAACATCTTCAAGATCTTGTGTTAAGTGGTAGTTTCTTAGAGCTTAAACCCAAAGCACGAGCAACAAAAGAAAAAATAGGTAAGTGGGACTTCCTCAAAATTAAATACTTTTGCACTTCAAAGGACTTTGTCACAAGGGTGAAAAGGCAGCCGACTCAATGAGAGAAAATATTTGGAAATCACATATCTGATAAGGGTTTAATATCCATGATATGTTAAAAGATACAACTCAACAATAAAAAAGACAAATAACCCGATTAAAATATGGGCAAAGGTCTTGAAAAGGCAATTGTCCAAAGAAGAAATACAAATGGCAAAAAAACACATTAAAAAATGTTCAATATCACTAGCGATTAGGAAAATGCAGATCAAAGCTACAATGAGATATTATCTCACATCTATTAGAATGGCCATTATTAAAAAGAGAGAGACCTACAAGTGTTGGAGAGGATGTAGAGAGATAGGAACACTTATTCATTCTTGGTGGGAATGTAGAATGATACAGCCACTGTGGAGGACTGTTCAGCAATTTTTAAGGTAGATGAATATAGAATTGCCATGTGACCTGGCAATACCATTACTAGGTATATACCCAGAAGAACTGAGAGCAGTGGTAAGAACAGACATCTGCACACTGATGTTCATAGCAGTGTTATTTATGATTGCCAAAGGATAGAATCAACCCAGGTGCCCATCAACTGACGAATGGATAAAAAAATTGTGGTGTATGCACACGATGGAATATTATGCAGCTGTAAGAAGAAATGAAATGATGAAGCATTTGAAAACGTGGATGAACCTGGAGGACATTATGTTGAGTGAATCAAGTCAGACACAAAATGACAAATACTATATGATTTTATTATTATGAACTAAATATATTGTATAAACTTAATAATTAGAATATATAGGTAATCAGAAAATAGAATGAGGGTAGTGAATGGAAAGCTGAGGGTTAATCTGTGCAGAATTGGTAAAAAAAAAAACTGTTTGTAAATCTTTGGAAATGGTGAAAGCCCACCATAGTATTTGAAAATAGCAGAGCTATTTTATGGGTATGACAGTGGATGAAAGGGAAAGTCTAAGGTCATGTATATTACTAGAAGGAAAGCTAAAAAATGTTACATGGGACTGTATAAGATAGTAAAACCTCATGTGAAACACAAATATGGAGGATATTGCATATATAAGACTGTTTTTACAAAATATAAATACAAATAAACTAGAGAATGGAAAGAGAAAAGCAAGCATATGCGGCAGGGGAAGCCTAGAGAAATTGAGAGGTGATGAGTTTTTGTTTTAGTGCTCTAGTTAGCATTTGCAACCCCAAGTCTCTGTTAAGTGCACTAATATCATTAAATCAGCTGATATAAATTATATTCCTTTTTCACAGCACCACCAGAATCTATTTCCTCACATTTCCTCCAGCTTTGTTTATTGTTGTTGTTTTGCCATTGTAAATAGGGTAGATTGAAAAAAATGGTTCCCAATACTTTACATCATCTCCATCAGGAGGTGAAGGCTCCAATTCTTGAAAATGAGCAGGCTTCTGACTAGCTTCAACCAATACAATAGGGAGGAAGTGATGTTGCACAGGCTCTGAGTCCAGGCTTCAAGGGGTGTTGCAGCTTCTGGTCTCATACTGAGAACCATTCCAGCACCATATGAAAAAACCCAAGCTAGCCAGTTGGAGAATGAGAGCCAATGTGAAGTGTCCCCTGCCAGCCCAGCAAGGTCCCAAACCTGTAAGTGAAACCTGCTGCGAATAGCTGAGCCTGGACCACACCAGAAGGACCACCCAGCTGATCTCAGTCTAAATTGCCAACCACAGGCTCATGACCTAGATATAATTTTTTTTTTTTGCTTTAAATTAAGCCATGAAGTTTGGGGTTGCATGTTATGTAGCAATAGATAATTGATAAAATAAATGAGCAAAGTCTTGTATTTTTTTTTTTTTTTTTTTAGCTTATAAGCCATTCTCCTCGTAGGTTAGACTTTCTAGTTGGTCTCCTGGGGGCATTCTGGGATACTGTCCTCGTTTAAAATCTGAAGGCAATTAGAGTTGCTATAGGAGGAGAATGTGTCTTCTAGCAGAGAAAAAACAATTTCAGATAGGGAATGAGAGGCTGATTCTGGTGTCAAAGGGTGATCAATAGAGTTTGGAGAATTCAAAACCCTATTAATCCTCCCACATGTCTATTTTAGATGTTACCCTGGAAGTTCTTCTGGTGATGAGGTGTAAACTCAAGTAGCCAGCCAACCAAGAATACATGAAAGGACACTGTTAGATCAAAGAGCCTAGAGGAGAAGGAAGAATGAGGGTGGGGGAGGGGCCAGGGCTTACCTAACAGGTTCCCACAAGGCTCTGTTAAAAGACAGGGGGAAGAGCACATGTGGGTCCCAGGCTCTTGCCTTTCTTGTAACCTGAGGTGAGGGGTACAGCTTTCCCATGGATACTGGGAAGTGGCAATTTTAAATATAAGGCGTGAAAAGAAAGAGCTATTTGGAGGTGAGGGCAGCTCTTATCATCCAAGCCATATGGAGGTAACAAGCCTTGCTAGTAAATTATGTGGTGCAAAAGGGCAGAAGTGGCAAGGACCATTTGGAGAATTGGTAAAGGTCTTTCAGAGACGCAAAGGGTGGCTCTTATCATCCAAACCTTATGGAGGTGCAGACCTTGCTAGTTGTGGTTATGCTCAGGACAGGGCTGGGGTGGTTGCTTACAAGAGGAACTTATGATTAAGCTGAGCAAGATGACAAGACACCTATATTAGTCTGCCAAAGGGGTGTCAATGCAAAGTACCATAAATCTGTTGGCTTTTATAAAGGGTGTTTATTTGGGGTAGAAACTTAACAGTTACCAGGCGGTAAAGAGTCCAACTCAAGGTTGCTTTCTCACCAGAGTCAGTTGCCATGTGTTGAAGCAAGATGGTCGCTGATCTCTGCCTGGTCTCTCCTTTCCCTCCAGGCTTCCAGTCCTCTCTCTCTCCTGGTTAGGGCTCATCTCTCAGGGTTTCCTATATCATCCTCGGTTCTCTTCCCAAGGTCAGCTGTAAGCTATCAGGCAAATGGTCCATCTCTCCCTGAGGCCCCTGGATCAAAAATGACAGAGCTCTCTCTCTCTTCCAGCATGTCTTCTTGAGGGAGTGTCTGTTTATATCAGCCCACCAACAGAGCAGGGACTCAACCTGAGTCACGCCTTACTGATGTAGCCCAATCAGAAGCCCTAAATTGATTTTATCAAGTAAATTCAGTCAGAGGCTCTCACTGAATTTAATATAATTAAACGGTATCACACCCAGAGGAAGAGTAGTTTAAAACATAGTCTTTCTATTTTTGGATTCATAAATAATCCCAAACTGCCACAGCACCAAATATAATTTATTTTTATGCTATTACAGTGTAATCATGGTTCTACCTTTTCTTGGTTAATTCTTTGCTTTCACAAAAGATCCATTGTGACACTGAATTCACCACCCTGCATCTGATTTTTAGCTACAATATATAGTTTTTTGAGGTACCAGGGGCTGGGGATTGAACCTAGGACCTCATGTGTGGGAAGCCAGCGCTGAACTACTGAGCCACATTGGTTTCCCTGAGTTGGCTTTTTCGTTTGTTTTGCTTGTTGTTTGTTGTTGTCTATTCAGGAAGCACTGGGAACCAAACCCAAGACCTCCCATGTGAGAGGCAGGTACTTGAGCTACATTTGTCCCTACAATATTCTACAATATTCTTTAGATAAGAGGTTATTTTGGGGTAGTCTGAGAAGCTCTTCTGACCATGTCTTGATCCAAAACTTTAAAGCACTAAGCCTGAAATTTACTTTCTTTAAGCTCTGGTATGTAGTTAGAAGCATCCAATTCTCAGTACAGGTCTTGTATTTTTTATGTCTCTCACATGGGTCTTTGGAAGTAGTCTCCCATCCACCAAAATCATTCCTTCAACAGGCACTTTCTCCATATGATTATCATCAATAGGTTAAGTAGCTATTTTGTTGCTGCACATCATGAATTATAAATATCCCATTCTTTAATGGCAACTGGATCTTCACTATCTTCCAATCCAACCAGTTTATATAACCAGTCCCAGAGTCCTATCCTTGAGTGTCTGTGGCTGCATTTGGTCAAAGTACCAGTCACTGTGTGGTAGCAGATAATAGAATCTACTCAAGCCAGTTTTGCACAGAAAGAGATTTAGTATTGGGAATTAGGTGCTTACAAAATTTTGAAGTCTGAGTAGCAGCTTTAGACTGGGCTTTCAGGAATGAGTACTGTAGAGCTGGTCCACAAAGTGAGCTTTTATCTTTTCCATACCATGAAGCAGGAGAGACAAGAAACTGCCACCACAACTGCTGATTCTAGAACCATGCCCTTCCCCAATTCTGTCATGATGTGAGCCAAGACAGTGGATGCCCTGCTTCTTGCCTCCGAACATCCATAAACCAGTAGAAGCACAGCGTCCAATTCACTAAATACCCTTGAACCTTCTACCTTCACACTTGGCCATGCTTACGTGTCTACATGTCTGCTTGGCCAAAGCTATCCTGAACTAGAAAGAAATCAGGGAAATGTAGCTTCTCACTGTTCATCCTCTATTTCCTGACTACACAAACTATGTCTGGGGCCATTGGCGTCAACATCATCTGTAAGGGAATAGAGTTAGCAACCCTATTTGCAGAATTGGACCCAAGGTTTACACTGCATGCAATGTGCTTAGTACAATGCCATTAGATGGGCCCTGCTCAGTTCAGGCTAACTGTTATTGTTGTAGTTATTGGCCTGGCACTGCTCACCTGTGAGGAAAAGCAGACTCCAAGGTAGGGGGAGCCTGAAACTTCTTCAGACCAAAGTATACATATGCCTTTCTATTTTTTTTTCTTTTTGCTACCAGTGTCATATTCTTAGAAAAGGCTTTCCCAAAATACAAATGCTGGAATAGGTTTAGTTTTTCATGAGTAACTTTTCATACTGTCTCCCTCTTAAGAACTTGCTTCATCAATTATCTCCCCCATGGAAAAAATTCCCCTTTTTGTCTCCTCTTTCCTCACATTTCTGTATCTCTGTTTCTCAGTTCCCTGATCTCCCTCCCCTCCTTCTTCCCCTTCCCCTCTCTGTCTCCCTTTCCTGCCTTAAGAACAAGGTTTTTATATTACAAGAACAATTTCATATTATTTTTTCCTAGAGTAAAACCTGTGATGTCACTATAATGAGTTCATATTTTTTAAGCCCTTAAATCAGTACCAGGCACACAGTAAGCATGCTTTGAATATTTACTTTTATTTATTCACTAACTTTTTTAAAAAAATGGACATACTTTAGGAATACTCTGGGGCCCATTCTGTCTTGCAGTGCTTTCCTTTTAGAATTTCAGGAATTTAACCACTTTGGATGTAATCCAAGATGAACTCATTTGATACTAAATCTTGCATTTGAGTGTAAAACATGAGGGGATGATTTCATTGTTACTAAGACAAAGATCCTAAACTTCATTAATGGTGTAGCTCACACAAAGTAGGGAGAATAAATTGATGCTGAATATTATGTCTAATTTCACATGATTGAACCTAAACATGGCAAATAAAAAATAATACAGTTGATTTAGAAAGCTCACTTTTGTGTTTCTTTTAACACCTGTTTTTGTACTTACCTGTACTTCTCAACAACACTGGGTACTGGTTTTCCAGAACAACCCCAGAATAATTGCAAGGGAACTACACATCTATTTGGTGCATACATGTTTTGTATTTGAGCCAATTTTAGTCATAACCTAAATGTGCAATTTTTTAAAGGACCCTAAAGGCAGCAAGAGAGTGGAGGCACATCATGCGGAAAAAAGACACCTCTCAGTCTGAGAGGAGGTACCAGGGACTGGATTCGGGGTCATATCCTGGGAAGCCTGTATCCTGGGAAGCCTTGCCTGTAAAGATGCCATTTAACACTTGCAGTATACGATGGCAGAGATTGGGAATGGAGAATCCTGAGTCTGGTTCACCTGTGCGCCCTCACAGCTCCCAGATGTTTTGTTTCCCTGCACTTCAAGCACTGTTGGATTTAAGAAGGCAGCTTGTCATCTTCTTGTCCACCCGTGCTTGCTTATATTTCCCTCAGCTGTGAGCAGCCCACATGGCTGCTGTGTGCAGAGCTCTCATGCTCTGAGGTAGAAATTTTCTCTCTTCAGTCCCTTCAAAGGAGAATTTTATAACTTTTGCCTCTCAGGTTTTGAATGTGCAAAAGATCTTTTTTTTTCTTTTTTCTTTTAAACAATTAATTAATTTATTTTATATTTTAAAAGATGCTTAGATTACATAAATGTTACACAAAAATTACAAGGATTCCCATGTTCCCCACCTCCCACACCTCCCATAACATCCCACACAAACATCTTTCATTAGTGTGGCACGTCACCTGTAATGGATATACACATCCTGGGGCTTTGCCACTAAGCATGGACCATAGTTCACATTGTAGACCACACTCTCTCCCACACAGTTCTGCATGTTGTATGCTGATGTAAAATGGCCTATATCTGTTGTCGTAATGTTACTCAGCATAATTCCCAAGTCCCGAAAAAGCCCCTGTATTACAACTGCTTTTCCTTTCCCTGCCCTGAAAGCGTCCAGTGACCACTGGCTCCACCTCACTGTTGTAATTTCTTCCATTACTTGAATCACAATATGTCTACAACAGAATACCAGTGAGTCTACTCTAGTCCATAGCTCTTCTCCCAGTCCTGAGGAGTTTGGGATGGTGATGTCCATTCCACCTCCAAGTGAGAAGGGGCTTTTATCCCATGGATATGATGGATGAGATTATCCTTCCTGCAGATTCAGGCTCTTGCCATTCCCTGGGATGGCCATTGTCCACCATCATCTCCTCACCAGGTGACTTGGTTAAGTCCATTGAACTGTAGAGTAGGAGTTGCAGCTCCACCAAGACTCCAGGTACAGCTGGCACATGGGTAGGCCAAAGGCTCCAGTCTCTGGAAGTACACCTACAAACTCCAGCATCACATATAGGTTTGAATAGAAGGGACTGATGGTCCATGTGCAGGAAGGACTTATTTGAGTCCAACTCTGTCAATCTCAGGAGCACAGATTCTAAAGTATAGCCCACTGATAAGGGATCAATCTCTGGAGCCATCCCCCCTTATATAGGACCTGGGTGTTTCCAGAGCCCTCAGGAGCCCCTCCGTGTGGGGTGATATCCACTTTGGTATTCTATGAGATCCTACTGAGGAGTGCATAAGTGTTACCTCTGGGATGACCTCCCGATTCTTTTTGAAGTCTCTTAGCCACATGAACTCATTTGTCTTTACCTTTTCCCCCTTTTATTCAAGGTCTTTTTCCAGTGGTATTGCCAGTTGGCACTTGGTGTTAATCCTTCATTGCCAGGGAGGCTCATCCCTGGGAGTCATGTCCCATGCTGGGAGGAATGTAATGCATTCATATGCTGAGTTTGGCTTAGAGAGAGGCCACATTTGAGCAACAAGGAGGCTCTCAGGTGGCAACCCTTAGGCACCCCATAACAGTAGGCTAAGTCTCATTTTTAAACAAGAATCGCAATAGACCTCAAATTTGGCACCTTCTTTGTTAGATTTAACCACCGTAAGCAGGATGGCAGAGTGGGAGGCTCACATTAGCGAGGACAGCCATTACTTTGATTCAAGAACAAATAGATTCTGAGATTTGCAATTCTTTCCTTCCAGAGATGTGCATATTTTGTCATTTAAGTTCTTCAGGAATGATGATGAAAACCCAGAGCTGCTGGGGTAGAGGAAGGGTTCAGCAGTTTGCTCAGACCAGTGGGGGTTGTACCCAGTGTGGTCAGTGTGACTGCTGATGAGTCCCTCATAGCTAGGATGGCATGTGTCCTCGACTTCCCAGGACAGCCCTGACTTGTGCATATTGTCTCTGTATCCCATCCAGTTAATAGCCCCATTCCCTCCCAAACGTGTCTAGGTTTGGATGATGAATTATATGGCTAACCTTATTTATCAACAAACAGGAACCCAGGAAAAAGTCACACCAAGACATATAGCATCTGCTCCTGCCCTATATGGTTCTTTTAATTCCCATACATTGTTGTGGTTTCTGCTCATTGAATTGGGAACTTAACTGAAACTTCAGTGACAATCTCGGGGTGGGGGGACAGGCACTTCCCATTAATCTGTAGTTATTCTGAGCACAACTCTACCCTCCTTCCAGCCTCCCTCACACAAGGCAAGACAATTGGCCACCATTTTGGTTCTTTCTCACCTCCCCACTCCCTCGATGTGCTTCATTTCCTAGCCTTTTTTCTTCCTTCCTTCCTTCCTTCCTTCCTTCCTTCCTTCAGAAACCATTGTTCCAGATTGTTTTTAAAATGATGTTTTTCTATTCTAAAATAGAATAGATTCCTAAGAATCTCTGCTCAACAATTGGAATTCATGCTACAGTTGCACAATAAGAAATTATTTATCTTGTTTATATGCTTTGCTGGAGACTTGTTCTCTCTTTCTTGTATCCCATGTCCTTGGATTACATTTTTTGAGTAATATTTTCAGAAGGGTATGTGGGTAGTAAAATTTCTAAATTGCCTGCGTGTTGAAAATTATCATTTTTGCCTTCATACTTGAATGGTATTTGGCTGAGATGAGTTTCCAAAGCCTTTTTCTCCAGAATATTTTGACTCTTCACTGTTTTCTAGCTTCGGTTCTTGCAGATCAGAAGTCTGGTGCTTGACTCATTCTGATTCCTTTGTTAGCTTTCTTTTTCCTTCTACACACTCTCTGTCTCCTTGGAAGTTGTAACATTTTCTCTTTAACCTTGGAAATCATAAAATCACCAAAATGTGCTGTTTCTTAATATTTGTTTAAAGCACATGGTGGGCCCTTTTGATCTGCACATACAAATCTATCTTTAGCTCATGGAAATTTCTTCCATTATTTCTTTGATTTTATTTTTCCCTCCACACCCTCAGTTCTTTCATGTAATTAGGCAAATGTTAGATTTTCTGGATATAGCTTCATGTTTATTAACTTTCCTCCTATAGTTTTCATCTTTCTTTTTTGGACTGGGTTCTTGGAAAAGCCCATAGTATAAGCTTCCAAGTTACTAAGCATGCCTTTAGCCCTGTCCATGCTGCTCTTAGTCAAGTTATTCATTTCAGCAACCAGATTTTTAACTTCCAAGATTATTTAGCACTCTCATGCTTAAATTTCATAGCAGCCTCTTCTCATGTAATAGATTAAGGTTTTCTTGAATTCTTAGAAAACATTCTGAAATTGTTTTTTTAGAATTTATTTGATCTTTTGCACCAACTCTGCTTCTCTTGAAGTTAATTCCCCTATTCCATTAATTGATTTTCTTTTTCTATTCTTTTTTCTCAAATGTTGAGGCCTGGCTTTTTGGCTATTGGTAAGCCTGCATGATGGGTGGGCTTCCTATCAAGGCCATATCTTCTGAGTATGGGCTCCACGTCCAGAGTGAAGCCAGAAGTAACCTGTGACATTAGTTCTCTCTCTACCCCAGGTCTCATGCTGGAGATGCTCTAGAACTAAACTCTATTATTTGGTAAAGCATTCTCAGAAACTTTAGAAGGGGAACAAATGCTGTAGACAATTGCTTGAAAAGCAGATTCCACCACTTTGTTAGGTTTTGCCATTGCCCTAGTCCATTTGCTTTATATCTTACAGAAATTCCTTAATATTCTGGTCTGCTAATGGCATAGTTTCTGGTTTTCCAGTGTTTCTAAGGATTTGTTCTTATCTTTATACTTCTATGGAATTTAGGAGAAAATGATAAATGGCCCATCCATTTTTTTTTTATTAATATTATTATTATGCTTCATCCATTTTGAATCCTGAGAAATGCCAATTCCCCAACTATTCAAATCCCAAAAGGATGTGTATTAGTCGAGGTTCTCTAGAGAAACATAACTGATATGATATTATGATATATATTTATATAAATTGGCTCACGTGACTGTGGGGATTGGCAAGTCCAAATTCTGTAGGGCAGGCAGCAAGTTGGGAACTCTGATGAAGGTTTTGATGAAATCCACAGGAGAAGTGGCTGGCTGAAATAGAGAAAGATATTCTTCTTTCTGACTGCTGGTATAATCAGTTCTCTCTTTAAGGCCTTCAACTGATTGGATGAGACTTTCAGTCTCCTTTGTTGATTGTAGATATAATCAGTCATTAATTCAATCAATTGAGTAATGATTAAAGTCCATGAAATACCCTCACAGTAACAATCAGGGCAGTGCTTGCTTGACCAAACAACTGGACACCATCACCTAGCCAAGGTGATATGTGAATTTAAACATCACAGGATGTTTGCCTAATTAGAACCCCTGCAGATTTTATTTTTGCTATCATTCCCTGTGATTCTTGGTTATTTGCTTCCATTTATCACTTTCTAGTTGTTTGCATTTGTATTAGAACCCGTAGTTTCTCCCCTCTCCCCACACTTCCCCCACCCACCCTACTTCCTACCAAACTAGACTCAGTGCTCTTGTATTGACTTCATTATTTTAAGTAGAAAAGTCATGTTCTCCAGAGTGAAGAAAATCTGTGCTTGGATCCTGGATCTCCTTCTGATTAGTTGTATAATTTTGGCTGTTGTCTTTGAAGTTTAGTTTTCTGTTAGATAAAATGAAAGTAAAGTAACAGTGTTACTTGTAAAGTAGTGTTATAAGAAGTATTGTAGGATTGGGGGAAGAACTATGGGCTAGAGTGGACTAGATGGTATTCTGTTGTACACATATGGTGATTCTAGCAATGGAAGAAATTATAACAATGAGGTGGAGCCAGTGGCCACTTGACACTTTTGCGGCTGGGAGGGGACAAGTAGTTGAAATACAGGGGCTTCTTTGGGATTTGGAGGTTGTCCTGAGTACCGTTGTGGCAATGGATGTAGGCCATTTTAAATCAGCACACACCACTCAGAACTGTGTGGGAGAGAGTGTGGTCTACGATGTGAACTGTGGTCTATGGTTGGTGGCAAGGCCCCAGGATGTATAAGTCCATTGAGGGTGGTGGGCCACACTTGTGGGAGATGTTTGTGTGGAACGTGGTGGGAGGTGTGGGGGGTGGGCAACATGGGAATCCCAGGGGTTCTGTGTAATATTTTCGGTAATCTAAGCACCTCTTAAAATATATTTATATATATATAAATAAATAAAAAATTAAAAAAAAAAAAAAAAAAAAAAAAAGTATTGAATAGGGGCTGGGGCTGTCCTTGGCTGGATTTGTTTGCTTGATGCTGCAGAATAGACAGACACACCGAACTAGGCTGGGAAGGAAAAGTGGCTTTATTTGCAGGCAGGAGACCGGAGATGTACAATCTCAGATCAGCCTCCCCCTTAAGGGTTTTTCTTACAGCTTTTATACCAGTTGAAACAAAGAAAGTTAATTATCAGGGTGACATTCCTAAGGAAGGTCCAGAAAAATTAGTTTTTGCTTTCTTAAACTTAAAAATATGCATGGTTCCTGGGATTGGGTCATCTTGGGGTGATAGGATGGGGGTGGCATGGATGTGAAGTTACAGATAATGACTGATGACAGTAAAGATAATAAGTGAGAAAGCATATAGTTACACATTTTTGGTGGAACTAAATCTGGTTAGCTTTGCCTGCTTCCCATCTGGTGAGGAAAGTCACATTGAATTTTTCTAACATTCTATGGTTCAGAACAATGCCTTAATATTTAAGTGATACTGAGTTTTTCTAGTACTACAGTTTATGAAAGTGAAATTGCTTGGCACGTGGAAGGTGCTCATAAACTGTTAGTTTCTTTTCCCTTTCCCATGAGGACAGGCTCTGGGACTTCTGCTTCCCTTCCGGTGCCCAAATACCTTGCACAGTTCTGAGAACATCTGGTTATTCCTGAAGTACTTCCAATGGCTTATCTCTAGATTGCCAGCTTAGCTTTAGGTGCACATGTTAAAGAGAAACTTTTTTTTTTAGCCTGATTACTATGTGCTAGGCACCATGCTGAGTACTTTACATGCAGTGATTCTATGATCCTCATAAAATATTTTTGCCTGCACTTTACAGATGAGTAAGTTGAGGCACAGATAACCAAAGAAACTTTACCAAGAGTCTAAATACAGTAAGAGGCAAAGCCAAGATTTTACAGCAGCCAGCCTGAATCTACAGTCCTCATGTTTAAGCATTGCACTGTGTGTCTGTCTTTGTGTCAGACTATTCTGCCTATTTTGGGCAATTTTTGATTGGTTATCGCCTCTATGTGAATATATTTATAAATTCCCTCTGCTAGAGCCACTCCTCACCCACCTTGCAGACTCACACACTTCCTAGCCAAGATGTATCCTTCACCACCCTCAAGATTCACTACCCCCCCACCCCCCGCCAAAAGCCTCTTTTGGTTCCTTGTAGACCCCACAACAGTTCTATGTTCTTATAGACCTCATATCCCTGCCCTTGGTATTCTTTTCACTATTAAGTAATTGTCTATGTTTGTTTTGTGTTCCACAAGTAGAGGGTAATCTCTTCAAAGTAAGGCTCTGTTTTCTCCATTTATTTCACAATGCTGCCTCCAGTGTGATTGGGACCGTGCTTGGCATTGCCCAAAGTAAACATTCAATTATATGCTTGCTGAATGATTAGAAAAAGCCTGGTGGTTATTTTCATTCAGACTCAGGAGACAGAAGTCAAAGGAATGTACTGGAAGGGCCCTATGCGCTATATAAGAATTTGATACAAGACAGAGGTGGGATTTTCAATTCAGAGAAAGGACAACAGATTACCTAGAAGGAAAAAAAAAAAATTCCCTTTTGACACCATATACAAAAGTAATTTAGAGATAGAGTAAAGACATAAAAATTTTAAAAAATGTTCAAAATATTTTTAGGACCTTGGGGTTTAAAAGAAAAATGCAAATAAAAAAGTGATAAATTAGCAACATTGGAATAAAAAACTACTGTATGAAAAAAGACGTAAAGAATGCTGAAAGACAAGGGACAGATTAGAAGCAAATAATTCCAAAATACAACAACCACTATCCAGGATATATAAAAATATTAATAGGCAAAAAGCAATATAACAGAAAAAATGGGCAAAGAATATAAACAAGCCACTTTCTAGTGATAATACAATGGTCATAAATATATTGCTCAATATGTAATCAAGGTTATGCAAATTAAAACACTATAATACCATTTTTATCCTTTATATTGGCAGATATTTAAAAATTTGACAATATCAGGAAGTTACCAAAATGTGGAATAATGAGTACTCTCATATGATACCAGTGAGAGAATACATTGATGCAGTTATTTTGAAGAGTAATTTGGCAGTTGCTAATAAATTAAGATAAGCATGCTGTATGACCCAGCTAGAGAAAACTTGCACATGTATACAGGAAGATATGAATTATGATCTTATGGATAATTCAGTGACCATTACTTGAGGAATAGTTAAATAAAATGTGGTATATACATACAGTGGAGTACTATACAGTAGCTAAAGCAATAATAAATCTATATGGATCAAAAAGAAAGATCTCAAAAATTGTTATTGAGTAAGAAAAAGAAAGTTATAAAATAAATACTTATATAAATTTACATTTTAAAATGACACAAAATAATTATATTTTTATCTATTGATAGAAAAAATGTAGAAAAAATATATGGAACAGTGCAAACAAACTCTTAGTATTGGTTTCTTCAGAGAGTGTTAAGTGGAAGCTTCTGGGTCTCTTAAAGGCCCAGAGCTGCAATACGGTCATTGCCATTACATCCTGTTGTTCAAAGGAAGGCTCAAGACAGCCCAGCTTCAAGGGGAGGGGAAATGGACTCAGCCTCTTGCTGGGAAAAGTGGCATACACATGGGCAAGGGTAGGTATGGGGAATAATTGATGGCAATCATCTTTGGAAACCATGTTTTCCTTCCCGTATTTAGGCAACTAGCATCCTCTAGCTCTTGAATCTTTTGCTTCCCCCTTTATTTCTTATCAAACCTAGCTTTAAAGAATAGATTTTGTAGGAGACTTCTGTTTTAATTGTGAATTTAAAACAAGATGTGCCTCTTCTAGCAGATAGTTGATATCTTCTCTCTGATCAAGGAAAGAAATGATTTACTCTTCTTAAGGCAAGTTCAGGCATCAGCGAGTGGAGGAAGCTTCTCAGAGCTTTGCTTTTGAATCATGCCTCACATTTTTCTAAATATTTCTCCTGTTCCATCTTCTTAAAAGCTGGCTGGGGATAAAAAGATAATGCTACCCTGGAGGTATGAAGTTCTCCATGCCCAGAATCTGATCTAGAGCTTGGCTCCGAACCTCTGATGAGGCATTTGTTGTTACCTGGCACAGAGGTGCCCTGCAGCCTCGTTCCACAGTTTTCTGGGCCACTGTTAGGAGGTTGGCCATATTGGATGTCAGATGGGAAGAAAGGGACATTGAGGGGTCATCTAGTCATTAAAAGTATTTCCTGTGGCCAATGTAGCTGGGTACTATAAAGTTACTGGTGTCCCAGGAGTGAACAAGGCAGGCACAGTCTGCCATCATAGAGCTTAGAGTCTGGTAGGGTAAATAGACAAGAAACTGGCAGGTGTAATAAAAAATTACAAGGTGCTATTGGAAGAATACAGAGGAATCTGAACAGTGGTCTGTGGTATGCTGGTGTTTAACAACTGGCCCTTCTGGGGGAAAAGGGGGGCCCTAATTTTTCCTAGTGTTTGCCAATTTCCATGATGTAAATAATTCCATCAGTTTCAAGCTACCAACATGATTACCACTGAATGCAACGTTTGGAAGAGAAATGCAGCTCTGGAGACCAAGTACAAGGCAACTGTTCTACTCCATAGTCTCTAAACCAGTGGTGGTAGGAGGATGGGGATATCAGAAGACTTTCTGGAGAAGGAGCCATCTAAGGTGAGATCTGAAGGATGAGGAAGAACCTGTCAGATGAACAGGGCCATGGGTACATGTTCCATGTTTCAAGGCTGAAAGGTTTCAAGGACATCAGAGAAGGCATGACACATTTGGAGAGTTAGAAAAGACCAGTGTAGATCAAGGGCAGGGTACAGAGTGCTGTTTGTGTGTGTAGGGGTAAGTGTAGTGTAGTGTGTACATATATACCTTATATAGTTGACAAGTGTGGCATGGGAATGGTGTAGTATAATGTGTGTGGTATGTATGTGTGTGTGTTGTATACATTTATGTGTATGCATGTACACATGTGCGTGTCACCTGGCATATGTACATATGCGTAGTACAGTGAGGTGTGTATGTGTGTGTGTATGTGGCTGATGTGAGGAACAAGGCACTGAGGTGTAAATCAGTAAGCCATGTTCTGACTCTGTTTCAACACAAGATTCAGCTCAAACTGTGGGGTGATCTGTCTTTCAGGGCGATTTTTAAAATACCACAGGAGGAGGAGGGGTGTGGCTCAAATGGTTGGGTGTCCATCTCCCATATGGAGGGACCCGGGTTTGATCCCCGGGACCTCCCGGTTAAAAAAAAAAAAAACCCACAGGAATCCAGCTATTTTACAACTTTCACTTGGTAAACTTTTCTCTCAGTTGTACTCTAGGAGATGGCTCCTTTGTAAATTCAGAGTGTTCTTAGAGAAGACCCAGTTCGGTTCAGTTGTGTTTCCTGTGTGTCAGGATTTGATGGAGGAAGGGACTTTCCAGGACTCCTGGCAGAAAGTAATAACTAGAACTCAGGCCTCCAGAGTCTCAGTTCTCTATTTTTCTACTCTCCCATCAGTAAAGCTGGAGTCAGAAATAAAATAGTTAATTTGGTCAACGCTTGTTTATAAATAAGTAGCCAAAATACATACATGAAGCCCTACTTAGTTTCATAACATTATTAAATAGACAGCTACCCGTGGAATGAGCAGCCTTCATAGGTAAATAATTATTTTATGAAATGGTCCATCATCTTTTCATTTTTCTGTGTAGCAAGATGAGAAATCCTGTCATCTTAGCAGTGGCTCTACTCTCCCAGCAACACATCAACCTCTGGCCAGGATTTGTACCTTTAGGAAAAAGAGAAATACAGAGCTGCAACTATGTTTGGCCATCTTTAAATTGCTGTGTTAGCACAGGCTGCAATAAATGCTCATTATTCATCTGGGAATAGGGGTTTGGGCTGTGGATCAGGTTTAGACAGCCTCTTACTCACAAAGTAAAACTTGATGATTTTCCAAAAATTTAAGTGAAAACTTTGACACTAATAAAAGAAACGTGCCCATCACATGTTTTGAGATGACAATACTGGGAACTTGACCATAAAATAATCAATCTCACATAGCTTATTCACAAATGACCCTGATAAAATGCTTCATGACCTATATACTAGGAAGACTGAATCATGCTGAAAAGGAAAGAATTAGGTTTCTGTCTTTCTCCCTGTAGCCCCAAGGCTGATGGAAAAACTCCAGTTTAGTGACATTTACACTTAATTGAATGGATTATTGTATAGGGAGTGAGATGGGGATCCTCTTTCATTCTTTTGGTTATGGATATTCAGTTCTCCCAGCACCATTTATTGAAAAGACTGTTCTGTCCCAGTAAAGTGGACTTGGTAGGCTTGTCAAAAATCAGTTGACCATAGAGGTAAGGGTCTGTTTCTACACTTTCAATTCTATTCCATTTATCATTGCACCTATCTTTATGCCAATACCATGCTGATTTTACCACTGTAGCTTTGTAATATGCTTTTAAAAAATACTTTTTAAACATTTTTATTTTTAAATACTTTAGATTATATATGTTACATAAAAAATATATGGGATTCCCATATGCCCCACTTCCTACCCCTCCCACACTTTCCCACACTAACAACATTCTTCATTAGTGTGGTACATTTGTTACAATTGATGAACACATATTGAAGCATTGCCACTAAGTGACCATTATAGTTTACATTATAGTTTACACTCTGTCCTGCACAATTTTTTAAGTTATGACAAAAATGTATAATGGTCTGTATCCATCATTGCAACATCATTCAGGACAATTCCAATGTCCCAAAAATGCACCCAATTACACCTGTTTTTCTCTCTCCCTCCTCTCAGAACCTCTGGTGGCTTCTGCCTCCATACTAATGATAAAAGTTCTTCCATCGCTAGAGTCACAATAAGTCTATAGTAGAATACCAGTAAGTCTACTCTAGTCCATTGTTCATTCCCCAATCCTGAGGATTCTGGGATGGTGATGCCCTCTCTGCCTTTAATTGAGAGGGGCCTTAGATCCCATGGGGCAGATGGATGGGACTATCTTGCTTGCAGTTGCAACTTTCTCTGTTCTTTGGAATGGGTGTTGTCCATCATCATCTCCTTGTTAGTTGTCCTGGGTGAGTCCAATGAACTGGAGAGTAGGTGTTGCAACTCTGTTGAGATTCAGGACTCAATTGGCATGTGGACAGCTGAAAGATTTAAGTCTCTTGGACATACACCTACCAAGTCTAGTACTAACTGTAAGTTCAAATAGAAGGGGCAGGAAAGCCATGTATAGAGAAACCACAACTGTCACACTGGGGAGTATAAATTCCAAGATAAGACCCACCGGCAACGGACCAAACTCCTGAGCTGTCTACCCTGACTATAGTGTCTGGATGTCTCCAGAGCCCTCAGGGACCCACTATTTGAGGCAATATTTACTGTGGAAGCCAATGAGATCCTGCTGAGACGTGCATAAGTGTAACCTCTGGAATGACACCCTGACTCACTTTGAAATCTCTTAGCCATAAAAACTCAAATTTGTATTTACCCCCAACCTTATGGTGAGTGAAGCAAGCCAGGCACTAAAGGACAAATATTAGATGACCTCACTGATATGAATTAAGCAACGTGAGCAGACTCACAGAGCTAGAGTCTAGAAGATAGGTTTACAGGAGACAGAAAGGGAGTAGAGGGTTGTGAGCCAATGCCCATATGGGCAAAATCTATGATAAGGAGGAAGGATGTAGTTGTGCAGTGGATGGGCATGGCAGTGGTACAGTGATGCTATTGGGTTCGGTGGTGCTGGTCTGTGAGGGGCGTAGGGTGGAGGGGTTGGGTTGGACTATCCATGGAACTGCAGGAGGTCTGGGGGAAGGAACAGGTGAACTCTGGGGATTTTCAGGTCTCTGGTTAATACTACAATGTTGGGAATGTTCTTTTGACAAATATGGCAGGGGAAGGTTACTGGTATAAGGTGTTGGATGTAGAGGGTCATACTGGACAGGGCACACCTGGGACAGGCTTCTATGGAATTTTTAAGTGTTCATCTTGTCATAGTGTATTATATCAGTGGGTGGAGACGCTCACAATAAACAAGAAAATATTAAACTCCCATCCTGGGGAGTCCTGCTATGTTCTCAAATAGAGGTGCAAGAGTCTCTCGAGAATATAGGCAGTGTCTAATAAAAGAAAACAGAGCAATATGTCAAGTCCTCAATATTATTGCAAGTAACTATGAATCTTATTCTTCAAAAAGTGAAACTTAATGGTTACCATAGGTCCCGAGGGGAGGGGGAAGGAAGAATAGAATAGATGGAGCATAGTTCATTTTTAGGGCATTAGAATTGTTCTGTATGATCTTGCAATCATGCATACAGGCCATTTTAAATTTCATCAAGATTTATAAAAGTGTACAGTCCAAAATGTAAACCATAATCTAAATCATTGACCATGGTTAGTAACAATGCTTCAATATTTGTACATCAATGGTAATTAATGTACCATCCACATGTAAAATGTTATTAATAAGGGAGAAGGGAAAAGGGAGAGGATGTTGGGTATGTGGGAATCCCCTACATTCTGTATGTGACTTTTCTGTAACCTAAAGCTTCTTTGAAGATAAAATGAAAAAAAATGACACTGGGGGAATATACGGAAGAAAATGTCACTGTACATACAATACAACAGATCTTACAGTGATGAAAGACATGTCAAAAACTTTATATTTTTTATTATTTCAATTTTTTCAAATTTTTTCTGTTTTATTTGTTATTTTTAAAATTATTGTTATTTAATTTTCTTATTAATTTTATTTGGTTATTTTGTTGGTTTCATTTTTGAAGAAGTTTTGGATCACAGAAGGGTCACAACTGTGGCAGGGGAGGATCATTGGTGTGGGGTGTCAGTGATGGGGGATGCATGGGAGGAGGTTCACCTGGGGCATACTTATAAGAAAAATGAATGTGTTCAAGTGTTCATGGGGCATTGTCACAGCGAGTGGAGATACACACAATAACCAGAAGAGTATCCAATTCCCATCCAGGGGAGCTCTGCCACATTCTCTAATGGGACAGCAAGTATCCCCTGAGTTCAGGGGCCAGTGCCTAGTGAAGGAGGATGGACTATTGCAGCACACATTGATATTGATGACTGTACTTATGAACCTTTTCTTTTGAAATTGAAACTTAGCCTAGTATTATATGTTGCCGAAGAGGTACCTCATGAGAGCCTTCTTGTTGCTCAAATGCAGCCTCTCTCTAAGCCAAACTCAGCATATAAATGCATTACCTTCTCCCCCAGAGTGTGACGTGATTCCTGTGATAAGCCTCCCTGGCACCAAGGGATTATTACCAAGTGCCAACTAGCAATGCACCAGTAATATGCTTTAAGATCAGGAAGTGTGAGTCCTCTGACTTGATTCATGATTTTTTTTAACTCTGCCATTCTCTGTCTTTTGATTGGTGTATTTAGATCATTTACATTTATGGTATTTATTGATAAGTTAATTCTTAAAAATTCCACTTTATTATTTGTTTCCTCTGGTTATTGTTCCTCTGCTTCTCTTGTTTTGCCTTCTAATTGTTTACATAAACGATTTTTATCTTGATTTACTTACAGTGTTTTTGAGTGTATCTCTGTACAGTTTTTGTAGCAATTGCATTGGGTATTACAATATACATAAGTGACTTAACATGCCTACGCACATCACCATTTTACCACTTTGAATGAAGGTGAAAACCTCACTTCAACTTAGGTCCTTTGATCTTAGCTGTTTTTAAGAATCATTACCTTGAATATCAGATGGGGATGAAATAATATTTGTTTCAATATTTAAGTGTGATTTATAAAACTCATGAATAAAAGAACAATCTATTTTATTTACCCACATTTCTCTCTTTCCATTGTTTCTTCTTTCCTGATGCTCTGATATTTGTTCATTTATTATCTACTTTCTGTTTGAAGAATTTCTTTTAGCCAACTTTTAAGGATATTTCTGCAACAAATTCTTTTAGTTTTCCTTTGTCTGAGAATGTTGTTATTTCTTCTTCATTCCTGAAGGGTAGTTTTGTTAGTTACAGAATTTGCAGTTGATGGTTCTTTTCCTTCAGCACTTGAAAAATATTGTCTTTTTTTTTTTTTTGGCCTCCATGATTTATTATGAGAAATAAACTGACACTAAAATTAGTATTCCCTTATAGGAAACATGCATTTCTCTTTGGATGCTTTCAAGATTTTTTTTCCCTTGACTTTAGTTTTCAAGAAGTTTGACTATGGTCTTGGTATGGAATTTTGGGGGGTTTATCCTATTTGGGATTCACTAGCTTTTTGAATCTGTAGGTTTGTGTCTTTCACCAGATTTGGGAAATTTTCTGCCATTATATATTTGAATACACTTTCAGTCCTCTTCTCTTTCACATTTTCTTCTGGGACTGTGATACCAGTGTTAGACTTTTGTTTTTGCCCTAGAAGTCCCTGAGTCTCTGTTAATTTTTTTTCCAACCATTTTTTTCTCTGTTCAGATTGGGTGAATTCTATTCATCTGTTGTCAAGTTCACTGATTCTATCCTTTGTCATCTCCACTCTACTACTGTGTCCATCCAGTGCATTAAAAAAAAAAAAATCTATTGTATTTTTCAGTTTTTAAAATAATTTCTGTCTCTTAGAGATTTTTCTACTTTTTTCATTTGTTTAAGAGAATTTGTAATTGTTGAAGCATTTTTACTTTGATTATGCTACAATCCTTGTCAGATAATTCCATCTTCTGGTTCACCTCAGTGTTAGCCTCAGTCAATTGTTCTTTTTCATTCCAGTTGTAATTGTCTTGGTTCTTGATAGGATATTTTTATTGTATCCTAGACCTTCTGTCTATTTAAGTCTTTATTGAAGCAAACAGTCTTTCTGTTGAGATTTGTGTGCAGATCCTGGCCTACTTTGTGTGCTATGGTACTAATGACAATTTAATTTTAAGAACTTCTGTGGTGTTGATTTGATCTGCTGGTTTATCTGATTCTTCTGTGGCTCCAACTGGTTCCTGCTGGTGATTCCTGAGGGGACAGAAGGGATTTTCCCAGTCCAGACTTTCTCTTGATGGGGGAAGGAAATTCCAGGCCCGTGGCAAAGAAAAGGTTTCCTGAGCCAGAAAGTTGTTGTGGCAGTGTTCACTACTGGTGCACCTGCCCTGGTGTCCCTGGGCAGAAAAGGAAAATTCAAGCCCATGGAAACCAAAAGACTTTCCACGTAGGACAGTTCTCTGTGGCTGAGTCTCTCTTGTTTGTTCTAACTGCCAACCCTGGGGTCTTCCAGTGGGTTGAGTCTCAGGCTTGAGGAGCCTTCCCTGGTTAGTTGCTTATTTTGGTAGGATCCCTCCTGCCTGTGGGGGAAGGAGAGTGCTTCCCAGGCCAGGTCACAATCCTTTCTTATATTTAGAATATTTATTTTTATTTACTGAATGACAGATTTTCATCAAATATCACTCTTGTACATATGCAACAACAACAAAAATCTTTTCACAAAGTCCAACTCTCCTTAATCAGTTATCATTTTGCTAAACTCAGAATCACAGATATTTGTGGTTTTCCATAGAATATCTCCTCTCTTCCATAGAGCATTGGTGAAGCAGAACTGCTTAAAAGAACCTACCATTATTGTCTCTGGGATTTTCTTCCAAGCTGCTATTGTCCATTCTACAAGTTTTGATACACATATGATAAATATGTCATTAGTGCCACTTGCTGAGAATTATTGCAAGATGCCTTTGGATTTCTAGATGTTAAAATGTGAAAAAATGCTTGTGTTAGAATCACATATATCGTATTAGCCTATATTCCTTTCTCGATCTTGTTTTCATAGATTAAAAAAAAAAAAGATACATCAAATATAAAGCAGCTTAGGGATTTTCCAGAGAGATGGAAAATCCCTAAACTAAAATGCTTCTCTAAGAAAGAATGAAGCCATCAATGAGAATAATTGCTCTTGATATGCTCTAGAGCCTAGTACTGTCAATAGCCCACTGCAGCCCCACACCTCTCAGTGGTCTTTCTCCTTCCTATCTCAGCTCACAGCAATTCCATTCTCCAGTTAGAGGCTAGGATGTTCTTTCTAAATGTATCTTTGATCTTCCACCTCCTGCTTACAATCCTTCAGTGATATCTCACTGCCTCTGGGGATGATGTGGATGTGTATGTGATATATGCATATGTGGTGTAGGGGATACATGTGTGTGTGTATGTGTGTGTGGTATATATGTGGGCAGTTGGCTGACTGAATAATGGCCTCCCAGAGGTGTTTGTCCTAATCCCCAGAACCTCTGAATATGTTGCTGTATTAGTCAGCCAAAAGGGTGCTGATGCAAAGTACCAGAAATCTGTTGGTATTTATAGAGGGTATTTTTTTGGGGTAGAAGCTTACAGTTACCAGGCCATAAAGCACAAGTTACTTCCCTCACCAAAATCTGTTGCCACGTGTTTAAGCAAGATGGCTGCCGACGTCTGCAAGGGTTCAGGCTTCCTCTATCCCTTAAGGCTCCGTGGTCCCTCCCTGCCTCTTCCAATATCAGCTGTAGGCTGGGATAAGTCTCATCTCTATTCTAGGGCTCATTTCTCTCTGGGCTCAGCTGCTCTGCTCTCTCTACAAAGCCAGCTGTAAACTCAGGCAAATGACTCATCTCTCTTCCCAGGGCCTCTGCTGTGTCTACTGGAGCTTTAATATATCTGCTTCTCTGTGTATTTACTTCCCGGGGTTTCAGCATCCAAAACTCCTTCTCCTCTGCCATGTCATTTTTATAAGGAGAAGAGGTAGTTGGAGATGGAGATGTGACAACAGAAGCAGAGGTATGTTTAAGAGAGAGAAAATTTGAAGCTGCTACGCTGATAGCTTCAAAGGGGTAGGAAGGGGCCCCAAGTTTCTGGAAGCTGGAAAAGACAAAGAAACAGGTTCTCCTCTAAAGCCGATGGAATGAACAAAGCCCTTGGTTTTTGGACACTTTGACCCTAGGACTTCTGACCTCCAGAACTGTTAGATAAATTTGCATTGTTTTAGGCCCCTAAGTTTGTGGCAGTTTGTTACAGCAACATTAGGAAACTAACACAGGGCGTGTGCATGGTGTGTGTGCTGTGGGGAGGGGCTGAGGAGAGGAATACTTTTGTATATGCTGCTGCCTCTACTTCCTCATCTGTTTGCCTGATAATTCCAGTGTGTCCTATAAGATTCGGGTTGGGGAGCATCTCCTTCAGGAAACCTCCTCTGCCTAGACCCCTCCCATCAGAGGCTCCATGGAACGCTGGTTATATAACATGGCATTTTTCATCCTGTATTTTAATTGTCTGTGTTCCATGCGAATCCCCTCCTCTAGACCAGGGGTTCTTAACCTTTTTTGTTCCATGGAACCCTTTGCCAGTCAAGTGAGAACCAAGGACCCCTTACTATGCCCACACTATACTGTGTATTATTGAATAAATCTATCACACCCACACCAACACGTCTCCACAAGAACAATGTTTTTTTTTAATTTCAGTTCAAACTCACAGACTCCTTGTTAAGAACCCCTGCTCTAGATTGTAAGGACTATTCTTGTTTGCCTTTGTATTCCTGTGCCTTGGGCAATATCTGGCACATCATTTCACTGAATAAATGTTTGCTGATTAAATTACTCACTTGGGATTGTCAAGGCAGAGTGTTCCCCAGAAGTGCTTGACTTATCTTCTTCGCACTTTGAGGACGGAGTTGCATAACTCATTGCTGCAAGGTTTATTTGGAGCGCTCTGATGACTCTTCTTTTTGACTATTGCCAAGAATTCATACTAAAATAGCTATGTTATAAGGACCTTCTGATAATCCAATAGCTAAAGGATCTTGGGAACTACATTATACAGAAACTATTCCCACAAACATGAGGAAGCTGAGCTCATTAGAGTGAATGATTTTCCCAAATCATTGACTGGTACTCAAATCCTGGTGTGCTGGCTACACTGAACCATTTTCTTCAACAGGCCATCTCTTCCTAGCCTCATCTCCGGCCAGGCTCTGATGCATCCCTTCAGCTTCTGATGCAGGCATCAACAACTGTTCCCCAAATGTGTCTTGCGTTTTCATCCAATGCTGCCTTTAGACTTAGCTGAAAACATAAAAACACTTAGGTATTGGCAGCATGTTTTAGTTCTTTGTCCAGAAAATATAAATTGGCAAAAAACAACAACAACAACAAAAACTTTCCTCTTTCTTAAAAGTTTTTACTAATTATTAAAGGAATATATCCTTTTGTAGAAAATTTGGAAAGTAAAAGAAAAGTTACTACCTAGAAATATCTACTTTTAATATTTCAGTCTATTTCCTTTTATTCATTTCTATCTCCATGCATTTTAAAATATATTAAATTGGGATATTGAAGCATATATTCTCATTTTTCTACTTAATATTATGCCATAGTTTTTCATTTCATTACTTACTAATTAAGAACATTTTTAATGACTGCATCATAGACCAGCCTGTGGAGGTACTATAATTTATTGAATCATGCCACAATTTTGTACATTTGGAGTGTTTAAAAATTCTGACCATTATATGTTGGTATATGTTTATATATAAAACTCAGTTCACTTCTATGATTATTTCCTAAGAATAGATTCCTAGAAAATAAATCTGTGGATCAAAGAGCATGAACATTGTTTTCATAGTTTATTGCTTCCATAACAAATAACCACAAACTTAGTGGCTTAAAACAACTCTTGTTCATTATCTCACAGTTCTGTAGGTCAGAAGTCTGGTGGGTTCAGATGAGTACCCTGCTCGGCAGCTCATATGGCTCCAATAAAAGTGTGGGTAACCTGGGCCCCTCATTGGAGGCTCTGAGGCAGAATCGGCTTCTAGGCTCATCAGGCTGCTGGCAGAGTTCATTTCCTTCTCACTGTTTCCACGTGGACTTCTCCATCTTCAAGTCAGCAGTGGCAAGTTGAGTCCGTCTCACCCTTCAAACCTCTCTGACTTCCCTTCTGCCACATCTAACTTCAGTTAACAAAAGTTCTCTGCTTTTCAGGACTAATGTGATTAAATTATCAGGATAATCTCCGTATTGTAAGGTCCATACCTCGATTATATCTGCAAAGTCCCATTTGCCATGTATAGTAACATAATTGCAGGTTCCAAGGATTAGAATGTGAACTATTTTGTTTCATTTGGGGGAGTGGGGTAAGGAGGTTGTTATAAAGGGCAGTGTTCTGCCTACTACACACGTTAAGGCTCTTTTTTATTTTTTTTTATTTTACATATTACCAAATTTGTTTCTAGAAGGGTTGAGGCAATATTTTCTGCCACCAGCATTGTTTGAGAGTGTTCAACTCTCCACACCCATTGGCACTAAATATTATCCTTTCTTTGTTTATTTTAGTAATCTGACAAACAGATGTATTTAATTATGATTTTACTTTGCATGTCTTTGATTCATAATGAGGCCAAACTATTTGTAAATATTTATTCAACATTCATGTTTCTTCTATGAGTTCATGTCCAGACCCATTCTTTTATTAGACATTTGGTGTTTTCCTTATTGGCTTGAATTTTCCCTTCATACTTTAAAGATATAGTGGTTTGTCTTTTCTGGTAACTAGCTTTTAAATGGTTTATTCTTTAATGTACAGAATTATTTTTCACTGTTGTGTACTTATGTGTATTTATCTTTGCAATTTCTTCCATTACATTTTACCTTCCCATGTAACTATCAAATAGTTCTTCCTAAACTGTTTACTATTATATTTTGGCTTGCATATTGAGTTTTTTTATTTTTGTATATGGTGTGAAGTAGACTCTAAACAGAAATTTTTTCAGTTCTCTGGATGTCATCTATTGAGTGTAAAATTTTTGCTTGGGAAAAGACAGTGACAGGATGCTAGAGAAGCAGAGGCTACACAAATTTTCTGCACATGAAAGAGATGCAGAGGAGTCAAGGAAATGGCAGCTCTTCCAGGCTAGTAAATAGGACCCAATGAAGTACTTCTGCTTAGTCTCTTTGTGCCTATAACAAGAACTGAGAAAACTAGTAATTTTGCGTTTAAGTGGCCAGAAAAGGTTTTTGATGTCCTGGGGCTATCTAGGTGGTACTAGCTCTCCTAACCAAGATTCAAAGTGACTTAAGAAGTTATTTTTAATCAAATATCTGTATAAAACCAGGACTAGATCAGCATACAATAAGTAAATCTAAGTAGAAGGTAGAAAATATACCAACAAAAAAGGAAAAGAAATAGAAGTCTCTTTCTTACCCTTCAAACTTGTTAGTCTAAACATTTAATTATGATGATACCACTCAAATTAATCTTGTCCCACTAAGACATGGATTGCAGAGCTAACTATGAGACCTGGCCCCAGAAAGATATAATTAGGAAAATAAATAGACATGCCACAGACTGAGAATATATATTCACAATCTGACAAAGGACACACATCCAGAATGTACAGAGAACTTCTACTAACCTACAGTAAAAGATGTACAACCTAATTTTAAAAATGGGCTAGACTTGAGCAAATACTTGATAAGAGAAGACATATGAATAGTTATAAAACACGAGGAAAGGTTTTGACATCATTAGTAAATGGAAATGAAAATCACAATGAGATACCATTTCACATACACTAGATAAGCTAAAATACAAGACAATGCCAAATGTGGTGAAGATGTGGAACAGCTGGTACTCTTACATGTTACTGTGGAACTGAAAGTGGTACAACCACTTTGGAGAACTGTTTGCAGTTTCTTATTAGGTTAAGCACACTCTTAATAACCCATCAATCCTACTAATAACTCAACATTTCTACCCAGCCTAAATGATGGTGCCTTCATTAACCATAAAAAGACTCCTTCCCTTCACACTCATTCTAAGAGGTGTATATGTGATGAAATAAAATAAAAATGATTTAGGATTAAATGCTTATTTTGCCAAGATAAGATGGCAACTATTTTCTTGACAGTTATCAATGTTACTTCTATGTCAAGGCTAACAGTGAAAATGGGACATATATCAATACACTAAGAAAGATAATATTTAGATTTTAAATTTTGTTTCATATATAAATAATTCATAGCCTTCTGTACCAACAGAAAGAAAATCACATCATAATCATTTGAAAAGTTCATTTATTATATACCAATATACACTTTCTGTAATAAAAAAAAAAGCCTCCCAATACATCGAACCATCTTATAAATGAAATAAGAAAATATAATTTTTATCTGTTTACAAATGGGGTTAAATTAACCAGTACATGATACCATAAGTATGTCTGCCCTGCAGTAAATGTGAAATATAATCCTGAAAATGGCCACAAGAAAAATGGTGCTTTATTATTTGGCACTGTAATATATTGCTCTGGAATATTTATATACTTATACATGTTGATATTTTCAAGTTAGACATTTCAAATGGTAAAGCATTCAAAATATATAGAGATTTTACAGTTTTCCAATTTTTTTTCATAGATCTTTGATATTTACATTTATATGTGTTAATATTAAACATTTTTTTCTCACTCAGAAGGTATCTTTTTCTGCTTTCTATTTTAATAAACCTTTTTGATGAATGGAAATGGAAATATATCTTAAAGATGCCATTCACCATTTTTTTTCTAATAACAGTAACTCAAAAGTTGTGATAGATTCTAGTAATGCTCAATTTCCATAACAAAGTGCACCATTTTACAGTGTTATGCCTCTTGAAAATAACAAGAAACATGAATATTTTCTTAGGCACATTTCAGAAAAACTATTAAAATATTATTTAGCAAGGGTTCATTATCATACTTGGCTTTACTAAAATATAAAATATACAACAAATGTTCTTGCTACTGACTTGAATAAAAGGTAGCAAACTTCAGAAATTCTAAGCAGTGAGTAGTAATTTTTAAATCCATTTTTTATGCTATAGACTTGAGCAAAAATGATAGCTTGCATTTCTTTGTAATGTTAACACTTTTATTTTTATGGAGAACTCTTCAACATTGTATTAAATGGCAAATGGATGTCAGCAAATACCTGTGCAAGCTAAAATGAATTAAATCCTATTTTAGACATGCTAATTGAAAAAGAGCCACCTTAGTATTGTTAGTTATTTGCAAACGAGTGACTTATTTCCTTAAAGATGATTATGATATTGTAAACATTGAAGAAGAGCATTACTGAAGTATATATAACTTAGGTTTCAAATTTAAAATATCCTCAGTAGACAGACACACACAAATGGATTTTTGAGCCCACCAACTTAATTTCCTGTCCTCACCCCCAATAATATAAACATTTTGACTGTGAGGAGAGACAACTAACACATGTAAAAAATGAAAATCAAATGTACCATACGTTAAAATCCTGATGACTACAGAACAAGATTATATACATAAACATATAGCAAATCACAGTTTCCTGCACTGAATGTTTATCAAATAAAAATGTATCAAACAATACTGGGTAGTGTATCTCCATATGAATCGTGGTCTTCTAAAAATTCTGAATGAGAATGGAAGACGAGAGGGAGAGCATTGTTCAATGACAAAAGTACAACAAGAGGACTAGTAATAACATTAAAAGGCAGATACTTCCAGAACAGGCAGTCTAGTTATTAGCACTTTTTTGTTGTTGCTCTGTAATTTAATAGCCCCTCTCTGTATTTAGTAAGATGTTTTAACATGTATTTTTAAAATCCATTGAATAAAGAAGTTGCTAATTCAATGTCAAAGATGGGATGGACAAAATATGCCTTTGCTTTTGACAATAAGATGCTCTGGACTAGTGTTTAATCATTCATGTACCTTACAGGGTTAGTTCATAAGCCATGGCTTTTGCTTCTATTATTAAACAGACTCAGAGTGTTTGGTATGAGGTTGGGGGAAGGCATTAACTGCTGATAGCTTTGCCACCGGGGCATTTTTGTTTGATGTTCTGAGAACACAACTATTTGGTACTTTTTCTGGAGGGGGATATATTATCTGATGACCATTACATGCAGCTACCCTTATATTCTGCTTTTTTGGCAGTAAAAATATACCTAGATCATCTCACACTGCTCTGGTAAAACCTGGGTAGATACGTGCACCACAGATTTTTAACACATAAACATCCAGTCTTGATGAAAAAATGATGTCTTCGCAGGTACCTGGTGATATTACTAGTAAAAGTCTTTGGAATCTTCCTGTTATTTACTGTGAATAACATTCCAATCAAGAGAACTCAAATGTCTATTGGAGCATGACTTGCAACCATTTCCAGTAAAAAAAAATAAAATAAAAGAACATATTTTTCCCTTTGGTTAATGATGCTTGGAATCTGGAGGATTGCAAATCCAGTCAATTATAATGAGTGCCATGCTTCCAATCATGAAGATGATTCCAATCACAAGGAAAATTAAAGCCTGCAATTCAGAAAGAACTTGTTAAAGAACAAAGAGAAACCATATTTACTTAGGACAGTTTGCTTTTATGTAATAAGTGAGGTAGCAATCTTATTTGCATATTGAACTGTATTATTCTTGGAGCTCAGATGTCCATGTCCAACAGATCAAGCTATTTAAGACCCTAATTGAGGAAGTGTGGGGAATACAGTGGTGAGATATATCCTAAGTGCTCAATTATAGGGAAGATGATTAATTGATTATGATATATTAAAATGATGGAACACTCAGTGATCATTAAAAATCAAGTGACACAAAAATATTTAATGGCCTAGGGATTGCTCACAATCTTTCAGGCAAAAAAAGAGCAGGCTATAAAGGAGTACTATTCATGGTATTATTCCAATTTTACAAAGCAAACTTATAAAAACAAAAGCCTAATATTTGTAGCATATTCTTTTTAAAAGACTAAAAGAAATATATGTATGCATTTATATATTTATGTACACACATATATGCACACATTGATATCAGGATAGCACGTATGGATGATTTTGTTTTTTTCTCTCAGTTTTTTTTACATAATTTCTCATGTTATTCAACGAACAAATTGCTTTGATATTCATAGTAATAGTTATAAATACAATTAAACTATCTCGGAATTTTAATACAAAAGGTGGCCTTATATATTACCACACAGATTATTTTTCTAATTCTATTAATGAGAAAACAGAAACTGAAAATTTTTTCACTAGAAAGGACCTTGGAGATAATCTAACTCATTTTACAGCTGGTCAAACTGAAAATGGGTTACAGAAAGGACAAATAACTTTCAAAGGTCACACAGGTGTAGAAGTCCAAGAAAGATGGACTACTCAAAGTGGGGAGAAGGGCAACACTGGCGAGACGATGGAAGAAGCTTTTGATACTAAACTGTCCTGAAGGCTCTGAATAATCCCAAGAGGTAAATGACTTCCAGACAAATATTTAGGGTAATTCAGTAAGAAACATTCTTTTCAATCCTTAATATAGGACTTTATTAAGTGGTTACTGGTAATACTGAATTAGTAGAAAATCACAATTATTTCCAGTATATGTTTTTGTGGTACTATTATGGAAAAGAAATATGCACTCTCTAGTTTAATAAGACTATGCTTTATACCTATAGAGATTAACTGGAAAATGAATGGTCTTTTTCTGGTTCTCCGTTCACAGACAATGGAATGCTCCCTTTAGAAAGAGCAGGGTACTATGGGGAGAAAACCCAAAACAACAACTTTTCTTTGGCCTGGCAAGTCTATAAAATATGGCCAAAATGTTTAAAGCCTAATTCCTTCCTGCATAATTTCACATGGATAGTGCAGTTTGGTGTGGAAACTGTTATGCACATGACTCATATGCCTGTAAGAAAACTCCATTAGCATTTGTTGAGTAGGAAGGACTCAACAAAATATATTTTATAAAATCCTGGAGTCATATGAGTGCCAGAAATCCACCCCTCTTTCTCTCCACCACAGTTCCAGTCTATCTTTGAATTTGGTTCATCAATTCATTTTTCTGCATCATGTGTATTTTCCTGTTTACTTTAAGTAGTTGAAGAACACATTACAGTGGGGGAAATTGCAAGCTTTACTTACTCCAATCTTCTGGGGAGAACTAACAGGTTCCTTCTTGACCAGTTTAAGATAAAAAGCTGCTGGAAGAATGAAAATTAGCATCGTGGCAGAAGAAGCCCCTGCGGGGAGAAACACAGGACAGTTCAGTGGCTTAACACAGCAGGTCTTCTCAGTATGGCCGTAAGCAGGGCATGTGCTTTAAAAAAAACCCCAGCAAACTAAATATTAAGCTACTCTGTTCTTCTTAGTACTAAAAGTATACATTTAAATCACATAAGCTCATCTTGATTGCTTATTCACAGAAATATATATTTATAAAGAAAATTGAAATTACCTGACATCATAGCTGCATAAGAAGCATACCCAACATATATATAGCAATGAAAAAGTTGAACTTAATAAAACTTTAAAGGGGATTGGTAATAGAAACACATAATAAGGAGGAACTTATCACACAGGTTTTCTATCTATCCCTTAATGTTCCAGTTGCCTAAACCTGGTTTTTAAAACTGTCATAATGTGTTTAAAATTTGAGTACCCTCTCAATCAATGGAATGAAAAATCAAATATATTAACAGGCTACACACATAGGGGAAATAATGTGATTTATATCATCAACCTCCTCTTTTAAAAAACTCCTTTTCTGCTCAGCTGATTCTCATAGACATGAGAGCTTCCTGTAAAATCTATTTTCCTGATTCTTTTCTTGATGGCAAAGAGTTAAGACCGAAGTCCAAATCCTAGACCTACTACAAAACATATGGCTTCACTTGCATGGCACTCAGTCTCCTCATCTGTCGGAAAAAGCAGCCATACTAGATGATCATAAGGTAGCTTCCAGGGCTAACATTTTCTGATCCGGTGAATAATTTCCAATGTCACTTGAGAGGAGGGTAAGGTGACCAGCTCAGCATGGGAGCCTAGCGAGGCAAATTGGAATCCTCGTAGCCTGAGATGGACCAAGGATCCTTGACTACCCCAGGCACTGTCCTCTCATTTAAGGAAACATATGTTTGAATTGATTAAATAAAAGCCTTTTAAAAACTTACCTATGAATCCAAATATATATTTTATCGTTGGCACAAGGATGACCAGAACATTATTAAGTGCAAGGAGTACAGCCGCAATCAGGAAATGCCTTATCCAGCTAAAAGGTCTTCTGGGAAATAATAGTGTGGTCACTGATGTACGAATCTGTAATGAAAAAGTTCAAACACAAGACCACTTCTTAGTTTCTTGGCTTTAATTATGATTTCAAATATTCTCATTTCTAAAGCATTTTCTTTCTTTTTCCTTTTTCTCCCAAAGAAGATCTTGATGAATTTTTTTTTTTTTTTTTTTAATGTTTAAGATAGAGTGACTGTCGATTTTCTTTGGTAATATATCTTGAGCTCACTTTCTCAGTTTTCAGAATAGTTTTGGTGAAAATAATCTAAGTCAGAATGAGACAAAAAATATATATATAATTTAGAAACATAGCAAGACACTTGATCTCTAATCATGTCTCGACAGGATTAAGTATTAAATGCAAGCATTAAGTTGATTTACACATTATTGCAAAAGTAGTTTTTACAGACCTAGGTTTTTCTTAATTTTGCATTTTCTTTTACATATTTTTTTGCTACCTGATTTTTAAAAATATATAATTTTTATACTCCTTTGTGCTCTTTCTTCCGTTACCTCCCCCCACCAATAGATTATAACTCCACAAAAGGCATGACATAATAATCTTAATATTTCAGTGTCTAGTTTAGTGTCATGCACATAGTAAGTGCTCAATAAATGTTAATAAACTGAGCAGCAAGAATCTTTTCCCTCTCTTCAGAAACCTTAACAGACTTCATCCCTATTTCAGCAGCTGAAATAAGTAGGCAAAAGTTCAAGACTGGCTCCATTTGCAGCAGCCACTCAAATTACTCTGATGTAACTGGACAGAGATCCCTGTGGGTAGAGCAGTGAGTGCTGTTTATATTTGAACAGCTTAACAAAGTTGAAAATGCTCTTCTCTTTGTAATCTTTTAGAGAACACTTTGACTTAGAATTAGGCTACTGGCTTTTCAAGAAGTTACATGTTAAAAAATTCTGGGTTACTTTTCACTTTAAATTTTAGTTCTGAAGTCTCTGAGTGGTGGCGATGGGAACTCATAAGGAAAGAAAGTGTAAAATACACTTTGAAACACATGTACAAACGACAAAAAGTTCAAGCTGAATCGCTCCCAGTTTCTATTGTGACATTCCTTTCATACCACTCCACCAAAAATTAAAGCCATCTGTTTAGATTTAAAGGGCAATTTCATTTCTAGAATGGTAAACCAGATAGTGGCTGGAAATGGTTTGGGTGACTTTGTAGCGGATTTTAAAAATTGGATTAGTTGAAATTATGAAAGTCACTCTGAAGGAGAAAGCAAATGGTTTGCATTTGTTCTCCCCAGCAACCTATAAATGCTACATTATGACCCATATTGCCCAAGCTGGTCTAATTAGAAGATTTTAAACAGTCTTTCTATGATGCATACTCAGTTCTTAAGGACTTATTTTTCTGAAAGTGTTAAAGTTGTTTAACAGGGTTTCTACATCTTTAAAAGACTCATTTCCTGGGAGAGATCACAACTATGTGATTTTTAGGCCTTTGTTAAAATTGTGCATGTAATTCAATAAGCTGAGTAGAGTCAATCCTATACTTCCTGGGCCTCTGAATATAAGTGCAATTTCCTAAGATCTCATGGCTTCCAGAAAGACTAAGCTTTGGCTTAATGATGTGAGAGTATGTAAGAGCACAGAAAGTTTACAGGGATAATGGGTAGCCATTGTTGGAGTAAACTGCAGGCTTGCTACTCACAGTGAATAAGGAATAACAAAAGCCCCAACGGAATTGTTTTATAGCATTTACAAAACATTCCCTGAGAGGACAAGAGGGCAAACCCAGAGAGAGTGGGCTGGTGGTGGTGGTGAGTGGTGGAAAAGAAGAAAATGGAACGTTGCTGGTCATTTCATGTTAAAATGCTGCCTGAGGGGGTGAACCTGGGATCATAAGATCCTCAGTACTTGTGTTTACTGGCATCAGGAAGGGTGGCAGCTCTGGCTCTTTACCCACGTTGTCTGTTCTGCCACACAGCTATGTGCCCTTTCCTCTACTGACACAAACTGATAAGAACCTGGAAATGTGGGTCAGCCCCTGTGGGTGGGGAAATCCCTAGCCACAGCCTCAGCCTAAGACCCAGAATGCTTCTGGAAAGGTTCTACGCAGCTCTAGAGAATATATCTAATTCAAGAGAAGGTGTCCCGAGCAGGAGTATGCCAGGAAGTGCTCTGTTCTTATGTGTGAACCCAATGTGAGGGTCAGAAGTGTGGGGGCAGAATAGAAAGTAGATGCCTTGGCTCTGAATTCC
Source organism: Tolypeutes matacus (assembly GCA_026826555.1). NCBI lineage: Eukaryota > Metazoa > Chordata > Mammalia > Cingulata > Chlamyphoridae > Tolypeutes > Tolypeutes matacus. Next base: position 6,623,505 of record JAKSZT010054583.1, read on the forward strand.
TTTTTGTGTTTTCTAATCAACTCCCCCATTGCTTAGAAGTGACTCAGTTTCACTTTGTAGGATTGTTTAGGGCAAGGGTGTTGAAAATACCTACAGAGCACTGCTCTCTTCCATTTCATGGCATTTCTGCCATATTTCTTTACCTACATCGACATACACGTCAAAACAGAACTGAAGGCAACATAAGTGAAAAGAAGGGTTTTACTATAATACAATGAAATAGAATTAACTAGGGGATCCTAGATGCGATATCCTTTTTTAATTTGTGGCAGGTGGCTTTTGAGTCTGTGTGTTTATAATGAACCTGAAAGAATGTTTCTTTTGCTGTTTTTCATGTCGGTGTATGACTGTTACTGTAGAGCAGGAAGCACAGATTGGAAATGGCATCATTGGTCCTTGGGGAAGAGGGGTTGTCCCATATGGATGCCCCCACCTTATATCACCTCACTCTACAAAGAGGCTGCTAGTGAAAAAGCTATAGTCTTAATTCACTTCATTTATTCCTTGGTTCAACAAACATTACAAGCAATTATTATTTGTCATTTACTAAGAAAGGAAAAAAATGAACCTAACTGGAGCAAAAAAAAAGATAATAAATAGAGACATTGAAGGAAAAAATAAGAATAACCAAAAAGTTTGTTGTCTCTTCTTGGACACCAAAGAAAAAGAGCCCAGTTATCACTTGTTGAAAGAAGGGGGACCCAAATAATACCTAAAACTGATATATTTTGGTTCAGATTAGGTTTTATTTGTTTGCCTGTTTTACTAATTGTATGTGGGGATATCAAGGCAAAAGAAAAACACTTTTTTTATTGTTCAAGAGTTTCTTAATTCAAAGAAACCTTTTAGAAGAAACATGCTGGGACTCAGATTTGGCACACTGAAAATCTAGTCTAAACTGTAAGAAAGAAACAAACAAAAACACCAATAATAACTGATATCACTTTGGGGAAAAAAGTGTCTGAATTTTGCTTTGTGTAGGACTTGATTGGGACAAGGAGGTTGCACACACTTAGTCACCAGCTCTGTGTGTTCATCTCCATTCATGGAGATTTGGCTCATTTAGCCCAGATTCTCACCCAAACTGGAATTCATGGCAGCATCAGCAAGGAAATAGACTGTGCTTTATCCAGAAAAGTAGTTTATGCATTTCAAGAAAACACAAGACTCATTTGTTTTGCTTAGTAAATAATGTTGAGCTCATCCTGTGTGTCAGTTACTGTGCACGTCCCTAACCTCCAGGGACTTATAACCAAGTGGGGAAGCAGACGTGGACACGGATCTTTTCAACGTAGCCTTGTGAGGGTGGAGACCCGATTATGCACAAAATGTTTCATAACTGCTAATGCTGAATGAAAATCCATAATGGAGGATAGCATTTAGTGCTTTTTCTGAAAGTTGGTTCTTACGGACAATTTTGGTTCTGATGGGAGGTGTCAGACTATTGCTTTTCCTGATCGTCAGATTGACACCAGGGTTTTCTTTATTTATCATGTAGGGGATGAATTTCTACGGGGAGATCTGGATTTTCACTGCTGAGGTAAAATGTTCATCTAGTAAATGAAAGGCTTATTTTTACCTCCCATTATCACGATTGCAGCCATCAGCATCATATGCTCTGAGCACCGCATTAATTCAAATGTCACCGACTAGCAGTGTGACCAGTCCATCAGTCTCTGGAAGACCTCAGCTTAAAAGCACTCTATTTGGAGCTTATGAGAAGAACAATACAGAAGCACATAATGTATTTCTTTTCTAAAATGCTTAGACTCAACAATGATGTGAGTACCTACTTCGTGCCAGAATGTAGTCAGTCAAATCTTTACACACGTAAAGAAGAGCTCCAGATATTCTTTTTGCAGTGAAGCAATTTGCTTGGAAGTTTGACCCTACAGAATACCTTCTGTTGTACAGTTGTCTTCTGCCTCGTACTCAAGACTGAGCTGATTTTAGCCTAAAGCTGTGGGTATGTCACCTGAAATACTTTCAGATTTATTAGAGTGAAAACATTCTTTAAAAGTAAAATATTAGCTGCCATAGTAATAAAGGTTGGATTTCATGCACTCATGAAAAAGGAATGTGCCAAAAATATTTCAGCACACAAGCTTCATTTAAAGCAACCGTGGTATCGTTTTATAAGTAGTGCTCACTTGCTGGGCTCTGTGTGGAACATTCTGTACTGACTACTGTGTCACTGACTTTTCCCCCTAAAATAAATGAGTAAATTCAATGTTTATAAAGGAAAAGAGTTGGCAGCAGAGTGAAGACGTATGCTTATCCATAGGTGGTAGTTTTAGCTCATGCAGCTCAAATCTCCGCTGCCAGCCCTACTCTGTGATTCCAGAACAAACTGATTCCAATGGCAAATGCCAAGAAGGGGCAATGCTAGTATGAGTTTGGCAGAGAGAAAAAACTTTAGGGGGTAAGAAGGATAACATGAACCATTTTTTGAGAAATTTGGTTCTCATGTGCAATTTACTTAACATGAATTCCCCTTCTCATTAACCTTCAATGAATCAGATTGAATAAGGGTGACGTTTGGATGTTATTGCAAGAGAACACACTGAGAAAAATGAAATGGTTTCAAAACTGTGGTGAAAATGCAATATGATTTGAAAGCTGATGTGGCTTTGGCTTTCAAGCTTCAGAAGTTATATGAACCCTTACTCTTTTGCATTAATCCATTGCATAGAAACTTCAGGTCTACTTTTTGAATTTGAGTTTAAAAATAACTCTTATGTCTTTTTTCTACTTTAAACATACTTAACACCCTAAGATAGTTTTTTATACCTACATATTAAATGACTACTTTAAGTGGCTCCACAATGCTACATAAAAATAATAATGTCCTTGGACATAGCAATTGAAAACACACATTATAGTTAAATCCTCATTAAGCCAGAACATGTGTACTTATCCATGGGGTTGAGCAGGGTTCTTTCATCAAGTTTTATGTACTTACTGGGAACAGGACAATGGGCACAGTAAGTGTGACTGCCACAAGGACTGCCAGGCGCACCATGAGGAGAGGGGTGTCAAATGTGTACACTTTGATGTAAGCATGAAGTAATTCATCTTCAACTTCTCCTACAAAGAAGAAGAGAATAGAGTCCACTTGGTGTTATCAAGTCTGCAGTGGCTGATTGCGACAACATTTTACTAAGGGGGCACAACGCAGTAGAAAGGGCCCAGGTCTGAGAATTTAAAACCTCCGTTCTTATCTTATCAATATGGGCTTCACTCAAATGAAGCCTTTACATAAAAAGGGCAGGTCCAGATTTGGGAGTCCCCAAAGCTTATACAGTTGCAGGAGCTAATATAAAATTGCCAAGGCGTTTCTTTAGCTCATTTGCAGCATGATAAATTCATCACTGTTCTACAAAAGCATCACAAAACTGACAAAAAACTGGGGTGCTCTGGTTACAGGGGAGGGAAGGTCCAGCCCCTCTCCAGTTGGTCTGTCACCTCCCAAACCTCACCTAGTGATCCCTGACACCGCTGTGCTGAAACCAATACTGAAGCCTTAGGGCAAATGACCTCTGAAGGTTTTTCCAGCTCAACAATTATGACTCCATCATGACACTGAAACATGTACTTTTAGGCTTTTCAAGGTTTTAGTTTTCTTATGAAACTCAGAGTGAGTGTAACTACCCAGAAAAGCTGAATTAATATGATTTTACAGGATCTCTCAACATTGCTCTAAGAGTAAGATGCTGCTTTCCTTGAAAACACTCAATTAGAATTCCAGACACAAATGACAAGGAGATACTTATGAAATCAGAGATAGTTTAATTTGCTCACTACTCCCCTCAAAATCAGACAAAAGTGGTGAAAATACCTTTCATTAACTAATGACCTACAAGGAATTAATGCACAATCTAAGGTGAGTGCTTGGTTCATAGTCAAAGTAAAATAAGACCTAAGCAAACAGTGTTCTCCGCCCCCCCCCCCATTATTTTTCTCTTATTTAGCATGCAATGTAATTTCCCAAGTCAGTCAGAAAATAAAATCCAAGAAGTTAGAGCATTTTATACATATATTTATGTTGATATATTAGTGTGAACATAAGCTAGCAGGTCAATGACTTTTTCCCTGAAATTTGTCTATAGGGCCATACTTCATAGGAGGAAATAATTATTCTACTTCTTTTATATACTTTTAAGATGCCATAAGGGAAGCAGATGTGGTTCAAGTGATTGGGCTCCTGTCTACCATATGGGAAATCCAGGGTTCAAGTCCTGGGGCCTCTTGGTAAAAGGCAAGCTGGCCCAAACAGAGAGCTGGCATAGCAAGATGATGCAACAAAAACAGACACAGAAGAGAGACAATAAGAGATGCAGCAGACCAAGGAGCTAAGGTGGCACAAGAGATTAAGCAGCCTCTCTCCACTCTGGAAGGTCCCAGGATTGGTTCTTGGTGCTGCCTAAAGAGAAGACAAGCAGACACAGAAGAACACACAGAGAGCAGACAGTGAGCACAAAAACAATGGGGCAGGGACAGGGGGAGAATAAATAAATAAATCCTTAAAAAAAAGATGCCATAAAGGAAATGTTTTGGGCATAATCTAATGTGGCCATAGTCATAGTTCCTTCTTTTTTGTTTCTTTTTGGTAATAAGTTCCCAGATTTAAAGGAATTCTCTCATGCCCCTCTCTTTCCTTGGGAAACCATTCGCTATGACAGAACAGAATAGTAAGGAAATTGGCCTAATGCTCCAAGTCCCCAGATTTGACTAGTCTGGGAAATAAGAAGAAAGTTCAAACTCAAGTACTTTATACTTTTTCTGCCATTTGCTTGATAGTTATTCCACCAAAAGAGCTTCACAACATAGAAGTGTATCCACTCTCATGACTTCTCACCTAAGATGGACTAAGAAGTCAAGTAAAAAAATGTTCCATCTGTCTCTAAAAGAAAATAATCTGAGGGAAATTTTTTACCTAATATATGTGGATTCACAAATTATTGGCAGCCAGGCTGTTTCAGGGTCAATTTCCCTAGGTCAAGTGACAAGGCTACAATAGCAGTGTAACTGAGTACATGTCATCTGTAGATCATGCTGCTTATAGATGCTAATTAAAAGGATTCTACCGACTTGGGTCATGATCAGGCTAACCAGGAATTACACAAGGAGGATGACCTTGACAGAGTGACCTACCATAGAAGGTTAGGTAGCCGAAGAGGGCAGCAAGCAGGTACATGATAAGCATCCCAGTAATGGAGATATTGGACACTGTTTGCATCTTCCTCCGGGACCGGCTGGAAAGAGAAAGAACACCGAGCTTTGTGTTTTAAAAGTTACAAAAACATAACTTTATCAAATTAAAATGAAATTCAATGGAGAAAGAATGTACGTCTCTATTGTTCATTATAAAACTACATCTCTAGTGTGTAAACTTAGAGCTGACTGAAATTTGTCTCAGAGAGCTGCGGAGGATTTGTTTCCATTTTTCTTAAATACTACTTCAGTCTTAGAAACAACCATTTCCCTAAAAGAGGAACAGTTTATTTTGTGTCAATAAGTAAGCGTGTCTACTGAATAGTTAAGAATGTAGTTAACATAAAGACCAGACTGACTCCTAACGTAGAAAGCTTTTGCATTTCGTGGTGAAATGAGTTTAATAAGGAAAAGAGCCTAATAGAATTGGACTTCTAGGAAGCCTGATATCATCACTGGACAGCTTCCAGAAACCCATCCTAGAGGACACGCAGCTGCCTTAGGTCACATGTCAGGCCTTGAGCATAACTGTAACACGTGAATACTAGAAAGTGTTCCAAAAACAATTTTATGAGCTAAATGAGAATTTATAGGTATAGTCCTTGCTATTTAGTGAGAATGAAGACTGGTGCTATTGATGTCTGGGTTAAAGGAGTTGGGAATTACAATGCGATGGCCTCCCCTGCGTGTGAAGAGGGGAGCTGCCGTGCATGGACTCAGATCTACTTTGTTCCCAAGTAGAGGTCAAACTCTAGGGACTATCCTCAAAGGAAAAAGGGGATGAACAACTCATAGAATATTAGGTGGAAAAAGCAAGATTGTCTAACAAATGTTTCCCTTGTCCGGGAGGCAGATGTTGGCACATCTCTCGCGGCGATTAACTTCTAAACAAGGCATGGGGATGGACTACCAATGACAGCCATGGCTTGTGCAAGGTCTCCGTGTCTTTCATGGGTGTGGTCACTTTCAGTTCTGATTATATCACTTCTTCCTGCCAAAATCCAAATACAAGCTCCCCACCCCTGCCAAAACCCTCCACCTCCACCGGCTCTGAACTCCTTCTCTGGACCATTTGGGTGGAAGAATAGGAGAGAAGGAAGCCCACAGAGTGAGCTGAGCCACACCTTAAGGCTTAAAGCACATTGCTGGGGGGGCAGGGCAGGGGGCGGGTAGCACAGCCTTTCTCAGAAGAGAGAGCTATAAACCATGTTTCTGCATCAAGTCCCTCTGAACGTATGAGTACATATTGAAAGCAAATTAGAATGCTGAAATGAAGACTGCCTTACTCTTTAAGTTCACTGTAGATGGGAAGGACCTCAGGGTGGCATACAAAAGCAAATGCTAGGATAGGAATTGCATAGGCCGTCTGAAAAACAAAGATAACACCGCACGTTTAGCATTCTAACCCCGACTGCAATCCCAGGCCATCTTCACTTAGGAAATAACCGTTACTAGGCTTGTTAGAGGTCTAGGGCCCTTACTTACCCGGGAGTTGAAAACAAAATATTTTGGTTGACACTTGTCATCAGTATGGGCTTCATACTCCACCCCACTGCCATGAAGAGGACCCTTGGCCTGGTTCTCATCCAGCCCTGCAGGATGCCGGGGTGTGTAATCCATCATGAAGTTCACTCCAGGACTCTCAGAATTGTTGGGTAACGCTACTATGTGCATCGGAAGTGTATTGTTAATTGTCAGGTTTCCAACATTGTGATCCAGAAGAGGCAGAGGGCAGGGTATTTGGAATTTCTTGTAAATCACCTAAACCCAGTCATTAAAAAAACAGTCAGCCTGCTGAGGAAAAACAATGAAACAAAAATTCGTATGTGTGGCTCATTCAGAGTGGGGAAAACTCTGCTGAGGATTCCTTTTTAGGACTAATGGCCAAGAAAGACTCTCTCTAGCCTTTGCTCTAAAGGAAAGGTTGGAGCTATGGTTGGCAGCCAAGCCCCTTACAATCAGTAGGACAGTATTTTATGTGAACCCATCCCAAGCCACTTTCATGAGAAAGATGACCATTTCCTTGCAATGTATCACATCTTGTATTTTTTAAAACTAATGATGATGTGGGTCATCAAAAACTCCCCCTCCTTCTTTGTCTCTTTGAGGAAATGCTGTTTTAATTCTGGCATCCATGATATTGTAAGAAGTCCAATTTGGGGGGTTGGGGGCTCTTTTTAAATTCCACTTTGGTTGCCCTTTCTTCATGGGTAGAATGTGTGAGAGAAAATGGCTGATTCACATGGCTATGGCTAATTTTATATCCCTCTGGCTTCTCTTGTGGGACTCTTCACTGGTTTATTGCCACGACTCTGCCTGATGCATTCTTTTTGTCCTAATACACAGCCAGTGTACCTGGGACATACATACCATTAACAGCTGCCTTGACATTTGAGCTTAACTATTTTTAAACTCAGTGACCACTCTTTTCTCATTCCAAATTAGAATACAAGTAAATTGCTTGTGATGCAAGAACTATTTCATGCTATTGAAGTGCTTGAGCAAAAATGAGGACACTCATTCTGGCACTAAAAGCATTTCATACTGCACCAAACTACAAAGATCATGACAAGAAATCACTTACCATGCTGACAAAAAACACCATGCAGGTAAGAGAAAATCCACTGGTATAACCAAGGTAACCTAGGAGTTAGCAGAAAAAAATCTGGCAGGTGAATATGGCATCTACAATCAGCTTATCTATCAGATATGAAATGCAAATAAAAATATTTTCAGTTAAAAAATAGCTTTACCTAAATTTTTAAGAAGAGAAAGTGGGAGGATAATTCCAACAGACACAAATATAACGAGGTAGTTGCCATTGAGGTACCATTCTCTAGAAGATAATGAGAAACAAGGATGTTGGGATCAGAAAAGGTAAAGTAAAATGAGTCAGTTGATGTTATAGAGAGAACAGAGGACATACCCAGTATTTTCTTCAAGTCCCATGAATGTTCTGATTACTTCAGGTAGCTCATATTTAATAATAAAGAGGTAGCTTGACATTGCTAAAAAGGAAAACATGATAGCTCAGTGGTACGTACAGCACTCAAGACACGTCAAAGTTACAAGAAGTCATGACATTTGGGAAATCCTTTCTTCTCCGTATGATGAGCATCTAATCCCCCAAATGGGAAGAAAAGCCATCATGCATTTTGCATTGCTTCCAAGTTCTTTTCAAAGATAGACAGTAGGTCCTCGGGCTCTTGCCTGTGGACTTTTATTAATAATCAATGCTGATTCTTTGTGATTCAAGGAACCTACATTTTTCAAAGTTTTATCCTTATTAGTGATAAGTCATCATGGCCCTGCTGAGTGTGCCTGTTTGGGAGTCTATAACTTGGGCAAGGATCTGGCAACAAGTGGCATGGGCAGGAAAAGAGAGGGCAGAATTGTTGAGTAGAGTTGAGTAGACTACACTTCACCCTGGCTTTCCCCAGTTGGGCATCAGTCCAGTCTTCTGTGACTCGCCCTGAGGGGCATACAAAGTCTCAGAGAGCTTATTGTCCAAACTGGCGTCATCCTGGATTGATTAAAGAATACAGGAGATGATAGCTTCTCTCCAATGAGGTTCTGAATTTTTTTTTTCTTTCTCTATATCATTGTCTCCCTGTGGCCAAATAAGAAATGATCCAAAGTGCTAAAAATCTTGAGTCTCTAGATAAATGATATAGATATGATCATATACTTTTTAAAAAATCTGATGAATTCTATAAACCCTCTCCATAGAAAAATCTTTATTTATACATTTGTATAACAGACAATTTTGCCTACAGTTGTAGGAATTTATGCAGCAGCCTATCCCTAAGTTCATTGATTAAGTGAAGTATGGTACAAATTTGTTAGTTTACACTGGTCAAAAGAATTAATATAAAACCAACAAGTTTTGCATAGGATATTTCAGTATGTGCTACATCCTTATGGTGAATTTTTGCTAAGAGACATTTAAAACAGAACTAAGTTGCATGTTGAATTATTAATGGTTTAAGGCTATTTCTTGAAACAAAAGTAATAATGGAGATAATAATTCCGCACATTGTTTAATTTATCACATTATTTCATTTGACCATCCGAAAAGCCCCGTGAAACAAGGAGATATATGTTATTATCCTCATTCCTCAGCTGACGATAATAGATTTTTGAGAAGTTAAATGACATGTTCCAGATCATAGAGCTTGAAAATGACAGACCACATCTAAAATATAAGTTTTCTGATTTCTGGGCCAGAACTTTTTCTCTATTATCAAAGTAAAATGATATTTTACAATATTTGATGTGTCATTTACCCCATTATTTCTGCATAATAATGCCTGCATTGTGCACTATAGGTGGTGGGTTCAGAGCTAAATATGCTCATGTCCAGTTATTTCAGTTGCCAAAACAAATAAACTAGATAAACTGTCAGTTGATCCCAAGAATTGTTTGATAATTTACATCTTGATAAGAGTGAAAATTTGAACCAGATGTAAAACAGTCTCTTTGGTAGGGGGTTAGGAGAGGATATATATGCTTGTGACCCCAGGCCAGTAAAATAAAGGAGACAATCCTGTTGTTATTGCCAGATTCTACCCAGGATTTTAGTATTAATATGTAATAAAAATATGAAAATAAACACAAATCACAAAGATACAGCCAGATTTTATTTATATGCTTATCAATAATCTATTATCAGGAGCAGGTATAGTTGGATAAAGATTATTAAAAGAATTACTCCATTCCAGAAATCCTAGAAAATCCCAGTGAGTTTATTTAACAAAAGGAGTTACTTCCTGGAAAGAAGATAGCTGTGCAGATTGATTCACTGAAGCTTTATTTATAATAGTGAAAAATTAGAAATAATCCAACTGCTCATCAGTAAGGGATTCGGTAGGCCAATTATGGTACATGTATACAATAGAAAACTCTAAACCATGAAAAAGAATGACATGCAAATACATTCAAGGCATAATAGTTAAATTTAAAAGGCAAGCTGCAAAACAGCATTATAAGATTTTCCAATTTTGACAATAACAATATATTTGTTAAGGTAGGCGTAAAGGAATACCTGGAGTAGTTATTTCTTAGGGTAACTTACTTTTTTGTAATCTATATATTTATGTCCTGCTTAGTTTTTCACAATTAGCATATGTTTGTTTTATAATAATAAATGTCCACTTAAAAAATAATCACAGGGGCTCCAGAGACATGGCTATTGACAATGAGGAAGGAGGGGAGCAGATACTGAACCGTTAATGTGTACCACATGTTATGCTGTTTAATCCTCACAATGCCCTTGCCAGGAGGAGCATTACACTCATTTTCATGAATGGAAACATTAGACTCAATAAAGTGATTTTCCCAAGGTCACAAATAGTAAGTGTAACAGAAACAGACTCAGGTTCTGGGGTATCAGACTTCAAAAGTCTATTCTATACCTCAAGCATTTTTAAATATCTTTTTAAAAAACTATACCAGACTAGATACATGCAAAGAAGGCCAAGGGAGCCAGAGAAAGTAGAACCTAACATGCTAGAGAAGGGATGAACCTCAGCCACAGTAAGGACTGAGAGAGGGAGTGGGAGGGCAGGGGGGTCACCAAAGACATTAGAGGGGAGGAAAGAGCATGTGCAAAGAAGGCTCAGAGGATTTTTTTTTTTAAGTATTAAAATCATTAGGGGTGGGAAGTGGATATGAGTGCTGTCCTCCCACATGGGAGGTCCCGGTGCCTCCTAAAGATGACAAACAATGAGCAGACAACAAGCAGATAGAGAGCAAAAGCAAACAAACAGGGAGCAGATGTGGTTTAAGCAGTTGAGTGCCAGCTTCCCACATGGGAGGTCCCAGGTTCAGTTCCTGGTGCCTCCTAAAGAAAAAACAAACAGACAACGTGCAGACAATGAGCGAAAAACAACAACAACAACAAAAAACGAGCAGATGAGCAAAAACAACAAGCAGACAATAAGCGCAAACAATGAGCAAAAATAACAAGCAAACATACAAGGGAGCCATCTGGGGGAGTAACCATTAGGGGAACTGAATATAGTTTGTTATGGTATGACTCAGGATGCATAGAATTTAGGTAGGTAGGTAGATAGGTAGATAAATATATAATTATGGGGGTTGGTTTGAAAAGTGTCAGAAAGGTTGACGGGACAGATCATGAAGAGCTACATGTGTCAGACCAAGAAATTTAAATTTTATCTTGAAAATGATAAAGATGTGCTGATGAATTCTATGCATGGGAACTGAATTTGAAAAAGTTTGTCTGGCAGATGAATTAGAGGTGGTAGCAGAGAAAACTCAAGGCAAGGAGATCAGTTAGATGGCTACTGCAACAGTCTGAGCTAGAAATAGTGATCACCTGAACTGTGGTTGTGAGGATGGAAGGTGAGAGAGTTTCAAGAGATAAGGAAGAGATAGAATCTTTAAATCATAGGACCTTTGTGAATCTGGTGGACAAACATATCATTGGGAGCACTGTTAAAAATACATATTTCTAAGCTCTACCCTGGAAATTATAAATCAGTAGGAATTATAAGAATCTGTAGAACCAAGAAGTCTGTGGTTTATAATGCTTCTGATGTCTAGTATAATTTCTAGAGATACTTTCCAAAGAGCTGCTCCCCCCAGGTACTTAATACTCAGTTTTATGAAAAAATTCAATCCTACGCATGAAACATCAACTGTACTGGCAAAACCAGAAATAAGAACTGGTGACTTCATTATTGAAAGTAATAATTAAAGCCTTAATAGTATTAGAAACCAAGAAAGGTTTTACTCGGTGTTTTAATTGTAGAATTCAACTGGTAGAGTTTTATGTTTATGTTTTATCCTTAGATACTTTATTTTTAATTAAAGAGGGAGAGAAACCTAATGTGTTTCTCTGCTACCACCTCTAATTCATCTGCCAGACAAACTTTTTCATATTCAGTTCCCATGCATAAAATTCATCAGCACATCTCCATCATTTTATTTAAGAAACCTAATGTGTTAAATTTCACAACTATAAAGCAGATATTTTTCTGTTTTGAGTACTTATTCATTGTCATAAAACTTTTCTTATTTATTGACTATTCTACTGGAAGTTTAAGCAGTCTATGAAAGCTATATCCCCTCACCTCCAATGTTCTGCGTTGTAATAGAGGCAAAAGCTCCGATTTTTCCAGGCCATCCAAAAGCCTTTTCCCCCAGTTTTTCATAAATTAAAGAGCCTACAATCAAGATAAAATAACTGTTAAAGGATTGTTTTAATGCCTAAAATATATCTATAGTATAATTCTACACTGGAGTCTTAAACATGGAAATAAACACCATATATACATTATAAACCCAAAAGATGCACCCCTCAAAAAAACAAAATGAAATATATTAAAATGTTCTCCAAACAAGATGCAAAGTCTTCATTCATTTTAGCCTCAAAACTGTTATTTCTGTCATCTACCTGAAATCTCTCTTTTTTCTATTTGGCTTGAATTTCACTCCTGTTGTCTCTTACTTGCCCAAATAGCTAAAAACATTGAGAAGCCACGTCTTCTGGGGTCAGAAGAAAATGAGATGTGAAACTGACTAAAATCATCATATGGTTATGGTGCTAAAGTCTGAATACTTATGAGAATCCAATTAGGACATCTTGAACTTAAGGGGTAACATACCTCCTTCCTTGGCTGTCTTTAACAAAAGGTGAACTGAATAGAGAGATAATATTGCCACAGTAAGCAGCATGATTCTGTAACGGGAACAGAGAGTAGAAAATCAAGTTTTATAATAAGTAGAATAATGTTAGATGCTGCAATAAATGACCATATTGATCTTTCCAATCATTAACATTCCAAAAGTAAAGGTTTTTTTGGAAGCTAAGGAATAGTTTTCAGAATTCCACATATACCCTGTAATGTCACAGAACTGGAAGTTCTCCATCTTATATGCCCGGAGTTTCTAAGAAAGTTTTTCAGAGTTGTAGAATCTGATTCATAATTTAGATGCTGAGTGTATACTTACTCAGCATGTGGATATATGTGCATCATATTTGTATGATATTTACACGAATACTGAAAATTGAAGGGCTATTCAATATCCTGTCTAAACCTTAAGTCTAAAAACTAGAAATACAGAGGTCAATGCATGCAATGTCTGAGCTCCATTTCTGCACTGTGTTACTACTGATCCTGTCTAATAGATGACCAGGTGGCTTGTGGACCAGATAGTCAGACAGTTGCATGTGTAATTGAGAAAGCAGAGAAAGGTAAGTATAGATTGCAGGAAAATTACTGTTTTTTCATTCAGAAAAAATCATTTCTAAGTTTGAGGACCCTCTACATGTCCACATGCATGTATGGTTTGTTTACATATGTCATTATAAAAGACATGTAGAGATCAGTGTTTCCCTCCAAAAAAGAATTGTAGTCCGGAAATAATGTTATAGATAGAAGCATCTACATAATAAAAGGAAAGAACAATATTAAACTTTGCCTGAAACTTCTGAAAAATCATGTCTTTTTTTCTTCTTCTCTATTTTATATGACAAGGACATACCAAACATTTTCCCCACAATTAATCTAATTCTTATGTAATAACTGATGAAGTCACTGTAGCAAATGTGCATTTGGGTCCCTGTGTTGTAAATTTTTTTAAACACATTTGGGTCCCTGTGTTGTAAATTTTTTTAAAACAACTTTACCTATATTGTGTTCCTATATCCCACAAATATTTGTCTAGCCAATAACTTATTTTATCATATGCCTTTTGAATCTACCTGTTTTTAAAGAAGCATGTAATTCAGGTTACATAAATTTGTTCTCTGAGAAATAAGGAGCATTCTCTGTATTCCAAATATATAGTTGCTCTGACAGAAAACACTAGAAGTAACACCAATCAAATACTGTTTCACTTGCTTTGAATTAAGGGAGATAGTTCCATCCAGTCTATGCTACACTACTTGAACACATAAAACACACCCCAGGATGTTTAGCAATTCAGTTGCCTTGGCAAAATTAACCTGCTACAAGTTTATTGCCTGAAATGAGTCCCTAGGTTTTAAAAGTGCAAGATTCTCCTCCCATGAAAAAGAGATATGGCTCTAGGATTGGGGGAAGTATTTCATATTTCTATTCATGAGTGACCTATAATAACCTACTAAATAATATTAATGGTATGTGCCATTAATAAGGAGAAGGTTCTCTTTTTGTCTTAGAGCTAGCGGACATTACAAATGTATACAAAAGTATACAAGAATGCATCTCTAGCCTTTACGACTCAGAGAATAAAAATAAACTATTTCAAAAAATGGCTTATGAAATTAAACTTGATGTAAAAACCCATTCCACTAAAGAATATTCTACATCAAACAACAGTTCAACCAAAGCCAAACATGTTTATTATTTCACTAGCAATATAAATATTGAGAGTGTTGATCCTTTGTCCTCAGATAGTTATGTGATTATCTAATCATATGTGGTGTTTAGAATATCAATAGCATATATTTATAATATAAATGCTGCATTCTTAGACAGTTATTTCACCCTCTAGCACTGCATTTGGAATTGTGACCTGCATTCATAGCCATGCCTGACCAATATGAGAGTTTATTCTTGTGAAAAATCCCACTGCTGCCAATTCTGTCTTCCAAAATACCAACCTTTACGTAATGTATGCAAACATTTGTGTCTGCCCATCACAGACGGTGTGGCATTCATCTGACAGTTCACTGCCATGACACTGTTAGGCAGCATTTGACCAAGTATGATTAAAAGGTGTAAGTTTAAGAGTGAGCTTCTGTCACTCAGCAAATATTCCCTGTGCAAGGCATGGAGGTAGGTCCTGGGGATATAAGTATGGGCTCAACTCACTGGAGATTACAGTTTAATAAGGGAGATAGGCATTAATCAAGTAAATCAGACAAATGCACTAAAATATTAAAACTGAGTGAGGGTATAATAGGGTGATTTCGGTCATGGATGTCAGGGAAGGCAGCCCTGGGGGGAGGGCTGAGCTGCGATATGAGAAGAAGTTAACTGGATGAAGGAGAAAGGGAAGAGCTATTCAAGGAGAGGAAACGCCATATGCAAAGGCCCTGTGGTGGAAGGGCATGTGGCACATTCATGGAACATGTGAGATGAAGCCAGGGCATGCAAGGCTCTGAAGGTTAGGGATGGGGTCTTTATCCTGAGTATTACAAAATCTGATTTGCTTCTGGTACAGACTTTTTTGCACTAAACATCAGATTACTTTTAAGCACTGAACAATAACTACTTTATAAAATAGTTCTTATGGACTGGTGGGGCTGCTCCAACAATTAGGGTAGTGAGCATATAAACTTTCTGCAATATGGCTAGGGATAGTTGAACAAGTACCATAATTAGACTGTTCTGATTATTTTAACTGAGATTGCTGTTTTAGCTAAATGCAAGAGAAATTTATTAATAGGCTTTCTCATCTCATTCTTGTTCATAAAGATCAATCCTCAGATTGTGTAACTGAAGAACACCAGGTACGCACAAATTGCGTCACCAAATGTAGGAATGTACATTCACTTACATAAAAAGGATGATTCCTGTGTTGGCCATGGCATAGGACAAGCCCAAGATCCCACTGCCCATGATGGCATTACTCAGGTTGAATGAAGACATTCCAAAAGAGGTCGTTCCCGGGTGCTTGAAGAAAAAACGGCCGCGTTACAAACAAAACATTTGTTAAACGAAGACCATTTTCAGCGTTATTCCTATTCTCACATTGTCTCTGCTGGAGATGACTGCAGTCCAAAATTGAAGACTAAGATGAAATCATAGTGAATGAAAACCATTACCCAACCTCAATAAAAGCCTGTGATTTTCCATGGAATGTAGGACTTAGTCTCAGTAGGGATCTGAACCAAAAATACAGGTCAAATAACGTAAAAAAAAAAAGGGAAAGCAGGGAGCCGATGTGGCTCAGTGGATGAGTGCTGGCTTCCTGCAAATGAGGTCCCGGGTTCAATCTCCGGCCCCGGTACCTCAAAAAAAAAAAAAAAAAAAAAAAGGGAAAGCATGTATGATTGCAGATTACATTTTAGATAGAATGATTTCTCCAAAACACAAATGAATTTCATAAATGATTTATTCAGCCATATGGCCAACAGGAAAAACAAGCCCTTCTTCCAGTAAGGGCCTGAATAAACAGAGAATGTGCTGATCAAGGCTTGGAAAATTTCAGTCTCATTGTTTTTCCCACAGAGACCTGGGTAAATCAGACACCGTCAAGTCCTGTTTACTGCCTAAAAGCATAGATTAACTTACATGTTCATCATCATAATGTGCCAGCTTCTTTTTCCCCAAAAATCCATTTGTCAGGAATTTCTGACTTTCAGCATCTTCATTAGCAAATTTGCTGGACACACACAAAAAGAGGAAAATAAGAAAGTAAAAACATCTAAGTAAGCACTCTGAGTTCTATTTATGTTTCAGGTGATCTAACTAACTGAATTGGGCGTGGAAAATAAGACACTAAAACTCTTTTTTCCTTCTCTTCCTTTCCACAAGTGTGCCTTCCAAAACAACAACTGGGCTCCATTTGGGAATATATTTCGGGAAGAGGGAAGAAATTAAAAAGGAGGAAAATATATTCCTTGAAAACTTTTACACCACACTTCTCCTTTCTTTCATTAACTATGCAAGAGAGAATAATTAGAGCTGATACTGTCCCCAGTTGGAGAACTTCCAAAACAGGGTGCCTAGTCTTGACTCTGAGCTTTCTCAATGACAACCACACCATAAGCATATGATTTCATTAATTCAATAAATATTTATTAAGTGCCTACTGTGTGCCAGGCACCATGATCCTCATCTCAAGTAATGCTCAAAATGACCCTGTGAGAGGAAATTTCCTACCCCAACTCTAAATGAGAAGTTGAAAGCCACTGCAGCTCAGAAAAGGAAGTAACGTGCCCATACCAGCTGCACTTGAAGTCTGTGGTTTGTCACAGCATCAAGTAGCCCCAGGAAGCACAGGGTCTCTGTAGTTGGTATTTTCCTCTTTTTGGGGGGGGGGGGCGGGGGGAGGTGCCATCTGTTTATATATAGGTATCTGGCTGCAAAGTAGTTCAATGGTACTACTTTGTACTGTGTTTGGCTGGTTGTGTGTGTGTATGTTTTAATTACTCTGAAAATGTAGCTGGGTTATTAGATGATGGATGAAACTAAGAAAAATATCAAGGAAACCCAGTGAATTCATACAAGAATTAGGAAGGGGACTTTAAAATGTTACTATCAACAGAATATTCTGATTATGGTCCACTTGGGCCATGCTGAAAGCTGCACAGCTTGGTGAGAGGTTACTGTACTGGTCAGCTCCTGCAGTTAATGCCAGGGGCTTTATAGCTCTGGACCTAGTACCAGCCACATTTTCAAAAGGCTTGACTAATGAGTCCAGCTGCTACCATTGTATTTTTAACACTGGAAAATATCCAGCAGGTTTTGTTTTCACTATACGAAATGCTTAACTATGCATGTTTCTTAAAAGTGCTTTCTAATTAGATAAAAGGCAATGTTTAAGGCATTTCTACCATGAAAGTATAAGTTAAAGTAATTGAAGAGTGTTATTAAAATAACTCTTAGAAGTAGGAGAAAAAAAGACAAATTATCTTTTATAATAGGAACTAATCCTGAGGAAGAGAGATGGCAGGGTTACTTTTTGAGAATAGAGAACAATATAAGGTATACAGAGAGCAGAAAAAACAAAAGTTTTATGTGCTTTTCTAAAACTCAGAAAGAAAATACATCCTAGTATACAACTTAGGAAAATTTCCTGGGATTCTACCCATATTTCTCATAAAAAGAATAATGCCCTGAGATGCTGTCATCTTCCATCTCACTGCTCCATTTTGTGCTCTATTTTAATAGTGTTTAATTAATATACTTGCTATGTAAAGACTGGTTCCTCATGTTCATAATTGGAAGTTGAGTCAATAGGATGAAATGAAGCCAAAATAGGCCCAAGGACTAAAAAACAGAAGTGTTACCTGGAGTTTATACTCAAGAATGTCCAACACCCTATTTTTCACTTTAACCAATAAACTAGAACCTTCTATTTCATGAGTAGTTTTTAAAATGGAAAATGTAAAAGTAAACACATTATTTTCTTTTTTGAGATTTTTTTTTGTTCTTATTTGGGCATGAGATGAGTTGTAATCCTAAAACATACTAGGATTGTATAAAAAGTATGTGAAATATCACCAGTGTCTTAAATGTTTTATATCAAACTCAGCATGTATTGAAAACATAAGACACCAGACATCCGATAACACAGTGATAAAGGGAAGGAAAAAGGGGAAAAAAGAAGAGAGAAAGGAAAAAAAATGAATATATATATATATATATTTTAAAGGCATTTCCTTTGCTTTTTTGCCCATTTTTTGAATGTCCCAATCCACTAATTATATTTTATTTTGTTTTGTTCTTTGTTTGATTATTTGTTTTTTTTTTCCCTTCTCTCTCTTTTTTTTTTCCCCCTGAGTTTCCTTATGTTTGTCTCTTGCATGTAAGCTTATCACACTTGTTTCTTTTTCCTAGTAAGTGTATTTGATTATTTTATGGACTAAATGTTCATGGAGGATTTGGATCACAGAAGGGTTACAATGGGTACTGCGGGGGATTATTGGGGGGAGGGTGTCTGGGGGGGGGTTCGTGGGGATTGGT